>JAIPRK010002362.1:0-21776 GCA_025469195.1 Chaitophorus viminalis | reverse complement strand
TATTAGCAAAGTTATCAAAAAACATGTTTATCCATATCTTTATTAGTTGTTACAAGTAGTAATAAGTATTACCATAAGCTCAGAAACTTGCAAATGATCATTTTCTTCTATGAGGCGTATCAAAAATCGGTTACGAACCAGTATGCTACATTGCTACAAGACCGTTTCACAAATTTAGTAGTATTGAATATCGAGAGAGATGTTGTTAACTCGTTAAATGATGAAGATATTTTAGAAGTGTATTGTACTAAAGACAGAAAAATTTTATTAATATTATTGAGTTGAATTCGTGTATATGTATCATTAATGTGTATTGTGGGGGCGTAGCTCCCGCGGGTCTGGGTGGTCTTGATATTTTTAGCCCCCCCTAAAATAAAAGCTCTAGTTGCGCCTATGGACATAGGTATCTTTGAAACTTGGGAAATCAGGTAATGTGCTCAATATTATATTTAAAAAGTACGTTATGAAAGTAATAATAATTAATATTTTGTAGTAGACGTAACCAAAAAAAGGGGAAAGAATATTTGAGACTCTTAACTTGCGCTAAATATTATATCAACTATTTCGGAAAATCTTTTTTTACTCAGCGTACATAACATAAACGAAAAAATTACGCAAATGCATATTAGCCATTACAGGTTCTGTATTTGTAGTTATATTTTTTTTTAAATTATTATGATTTTGAGTTATGGGCACTTATAATTAATATTTCTATTGTAAATTAACCAATGGTGAAACTGTGAACGTGTGTATTCCATAACGCAACAAGATATAATATTATGTTTTTAAACATAATGTAGATTCTACGTATATGCAACGGCACGCTGCGGCGTTTAGTCAAATTAATGTTTTTATTTATTTATATAAATACTCCGTGTGAGTGAGTACATTTATACAATGTTTCGTACTGATAATATTGTTAAAACGTAAAGTTGTATTTTAACCGTGCACACACGCCGCGTTTAACGATCATGAGTCGTTTGTAGAACATGGATCATAAATCATAACAATCGTAAAGACTTTAAAGCAACAATCAATTCAACATATTAAAATTAAAAATGTAATTATTATTATAATTTTTTGTTGTTGGTTTGAAAATATAAAATATCCATTGTGAATATTTCCCTATCCATCGTATTGGAATAAATCTATTTCGCTTTACATTCGATTGACTCTGACAATCATTTTAAATTATAATCATACAGTACCTGTGTAATAAAATGCGATATTAAACTGACTTAGTGTCTAATTGTAATGCTACATTTGTGAATCGTTAATCTAGTGAGAGGATTTTTACCAGAGACAGCGAAGTTTGCAATTAGATAATAATAATTTTATATTTTTTAATTTTATAGAAAAAAAAGGATTTAATGATATTATAAAAATGATTTTAAATATTCTGTGCGTGTTAAAATCGTTAATATTTCCAGCCACTACACTACCACAGCTATTACAGGGTTATGATTTTATGAATTATAAATAGGGCTTCCGATAAATCAATTTGTTGTTTTCATTTCCTGCAGCGATTTCTTTTCAAACAACACCTCGTGAATACAATCAATATAAATTATATATATTATGTATTAAAAATAAACTGGATTTTGCGTGTAAACGTTCTGTAAGTATATGTTCGAGTTTACTAATCTTCGGGAAGTTGGAAGATTGCGTGATTATACTGTAAATGCGTTAAGGTAAATCACTGTGTAGGTGCGCATTTGATACACAATCGAACATCTCTACTTGTAAACTTCATGTCATGCTAATATTAAGTACTTAATATACTCACCAGCTACTTTCTGCATAATTCCTTTCTCGTAATAATATCTGAGTGACCTACTCAACTTGTCATAATTCATGGCTGGTCTATTCTTCTGCAAACCCCATCTCCTGGCTACCTGTGTGATCCGAAATGTAAAACGATCAAAAGATCCATCGGGAAAATATATACATGTTTAATGATGTACAAATGTACAATATATATGCGGCGAAAACAATATCATAGAAACCACGAAAAAAGCAAGACGTTGATGGGTAGGAAATTCAACAAGAAGTCAAAACTCACTATTATATGGGTAGTCCTGTAACAGAATCGAATAGAAAAAAGATCTCTAAGCATACCGACAATTTAGATAGAGGATGTAATAAAAAAGCACACGGAAGCTTTAGTAGGCGGTTCAAATTAAAAGATTTTGACGATGCATAAAGATATTTTGAGAGTTGATTATAAAACGAGGTGGTTAAAAAAAAAACAGAGATAGATAATAGATTTATATTTTATAGTATAGGTACGTGTATACAAATGCGTATGCCTATATGTGTATGGGTAGGTGTGTAAGTCTATACTGCGTGTACACTAGGGCCCACATCCCATGGATTTCAACTGTCATACTTCATACCTCTTCCGGTTCGACTAGCTTGAACTCCATTCCCCTTCCGGTCCAAATTATACATGACGCGTTATTTGGGTCATCCAACAACGTTACCAGAAACTGCCATAACTGTAAAGCACCCCGTCTTTGGGGTTGAGGTGGAGCAGTGCTTCCGGCATACCCTTCACTACTGCTCACTTCGTGACTCGAAGACGCGACAGAAGCTTCTAAGATTCCTCCTCCTATGACAATGGGGTGATAAAGATAACATTACTAATTTAATATTAAAAATCCAACTGCTACTTTAAAAATACCCCACTGCGATAATGTGCAAAACATAATGTATTCATAGGTACCAAGGTAACATACTAAACAATATACGTATATGTATAGGTATTTTATAAATAGTTTGTACATATGTTGTACTTCGGTACTGTTGATGATATTATTATCTGATACTTGTCATTTCATAGAGTTATAATGACTATATATTATTGATTGTAATAGTCGATGTTTTCATATGTCCATCAGCGGTATCACCTCTCGAGGAAATTCCACGTAATTAAATATTATAATTTATAACTGTATTTATACTCTCCAAAAGTAAACAATATTTATAATAACTACTAGGAATAATAACGAATAATAACAAGAGCAGCTATTTTACATAATATTTTAGATTATGAGCAGTGATGAATATATTGATCTTATAATGATAAGTTTTTTGTGTGTGTGTGTGTGTGTGTCTGACGACACATTTTGGATCAGTAAAAAAGATTCGATTTTTTTTTTATAAAGCTAATTTTCTGAAAGAAAAGTAAATTTAATTGGTACTTTAACATGTTAAAAATAGTAAATTTTCAATAATTTTTAAAAACGTCAGGAAAAACCATAAAATTCTTACGGAAAACGGTCATTTTTATGCAAAATCACTTTTTGTAAAAATGCATTTTTTTAAAATGCTTTAACTCAAAAATGAAAAAACCACAAATACTTAAAATTTTCACCAAATGTTTATATTACCGTTTTGTATACCTGAATAGGTTTTCGAAGTATTTTGATTTTTTTTTGATCTATTTATAGAAAATAGAAATTTTCGATTTTTCTAATTTTTTTTTCAATCATAAATATGATAAAAAAAATTTGGTATAATTTAAAAAGTATAAATCCTAGAAACTTACAACTTATACCAATTGTTTAGATTGGTATTTTCTTTAAGTCATATATTTTTCAAAATATTTTAATAATTTTTAACGTTTTTTAAAAATTTGGCTGGAACAAAATAGTAGAAAATTTAACAAAAGATTCCACAGAATTTTTTCTTACTATTATTCAAAAATTATTGAAATACATAGGTACAATTATTTTTATAAGCGTTTAAAGAGCAAATATTGACATAATAATACAGTTTCAGTATAATTTTAATGTATTATACAAGCCTATTCTAGACTAACAAATCATCTCCGTTTATAATTGTTTCTCGTATGCAATGATACCTTTTACTGTATTCAAATTTAAGAATTTAACACATCTGTTATAATGACCTATCTTATGAACGAAGTTCACTCCATCTCCTATAGAAGAGCGAGTCCGGTTCTATTTAAAGACGTATTCCAATAGTTGCCAATTATTACTATCAGCTACTCTTGGAACTCAGATTAAGTATATTTCCTCGTCAATAGGATCATGATTTCTATATTATTAACCATACTATCAGATAAGCTAAATTGGTGTATTATTTTAGAATTGATTCACAAGTTTAAATTATCTAAATATATCTCTGTATTTAATAATACAAATGTTCATAAAATAAATAGAGATAACTCTTTTGAGTTTATTATGGGTACAGTCTTACCAAAGACCATTCATAACCCTTTTTTCTATGCCTTGTCTTATTGAAATGTATTATGAAATTCATCTTACGCATGATGTTCGCAAACGCTTTTCTTAAATAAACGCCCGTATTTAATACACATCCCGTATCCCGCTTAGCGTATACGGTATAATCATATAATTATGATTATCGGGTATCATTAAAAACACGTCTATAGTTAGTGTGGTTTACATTTTGATATCGGTATATGAATGTCACAATTCCTCTTTAATAATCATAACTCCTATAGTACATACTCATTTGCAGTAGCCGTAAGTACAATTTTTGTTGGTAAAAAAATAATAAACTCGTATTTTATAAAAGTATGCAAACTTACCTTCCTGATGTCCGTTGTCTTTGTTGATCAGCAGTGGAGGAAGTGGTGGTTGTATGTGCATATGCGTCGAGTGGTAGTTAAACACGTCGGACTTGCTCAAAAACAACGGCGAACCACCTATGGATCGAATGATGCCGTGTATTATAATCCATTTAGCGAATGATAATGCAATATTAATAATAAGCGTTCACGCTTGTACTTTTATTTTCCTTAGGCTCTGTGATAAATTAATATAAACGAACTTACGTGCGTTCATTTAAGGTTAATATATATGTGTATGTCTGTGTGTGATTATTTTTCGTTTAATTATACACAAAAAACGATTAATCTTAATGTTTTATAAAGATTCACGATGGAATTCATTAAACTATGCATATATATATATATATATATATATATTTAATGTACGTGAGTGATTTTTAAAACATCCGTACAAAACCCCCAAAAAAATTAAACGAAAAAACGGATATACGAGATACGACGCGAGCGGCTTATGATTCTGTAAAGGGCGTTCATCTTTAATCGGACTGACAACAGTATATATAAATATATATATATATATATAATATATGATATATATACATGTATATACCAACTCGGAAAGACGAACGAAAGAAAATACCTTTTACCGACATATCGTCAGTTCTCGCATGAAACCTCTCTTTTACTATTATTGTATAATAATATGTACATATCATTTATAAACTATTAAAAATGGACTAAAGATGTTTTATTCGTTTTTACATTTAAAGTGTATCAAGGATTAAGAGAACATGAAAATAGATAAATAGAATAAGGTATCATAATATTTTTTTTTCTTCGTATTTTATATATATTATAACACTATTGACTCTTGAGTAATACACGATTTAAAGCTAAATATTATATGTGCTTGAGTACTTATACTAAATTAATGATTATAAAGTGATGTGTAGGAAGAAATAATGGTCTTGTAATACAATTTTTCTTTTTCATCAAATAATTTTTCTAATTTAATCTTAAACCATTTTACTTCGAGTCAAAAATGATTTTGCACTATTAGCAATATTAAAACCTACATGGAGCCATGGACTTACGGATTCCAACTCTGGAGCTTAGCAAAATCATTCAATCCAACTGCCTTCGGCAAACCCACAGAGTTCTATTAAATGTCTTCAATCACACATTTCACCAAGATCTCTCTATATCTCTTATTCGAAAAGTCACTGAGACTCTACACCCTCTAACGGCTCTAACCTATAAGTACCTATATCATTCCCGGTGATTCTATAAGGCGACTGAAACGCAATTGGCGTCGAAACCTACTATAGTTAAGTGATGGAAACTGACTATACACACCCTGAAGTACCACCAATAGGTATTATAGGTCACTCAAAACCTATTAAACAGCTAACATCAGAAAACTCACTTGAACTTATAATTATAAAAATTGTTTATTTATATAAACCATAAAATAAAAAGTGTTAACATCAAAAAAATACTACTCACAAAATATTATACAAATACAACGAACACAACAAAGGACTAACATCTAACAATCGAATAACCTGTAAGTTAGAGGATTTTTTCTATCTTCATTTTAGCATCTCAAGGGTATTCAATACTATATACATATAATTTATCCTAACTTGAATAATTTAGTGTAAACAAAAATAAAATGGAGGCTCTGTAGAGCGGGCTTTATATAGTTAAATTTCATAAAATTGTGTCAAATTATTAATTTGAATTTATCATTTCAAAAAATTACGAGGTACTAATCTATCTACACTAGATTCTACAGAGTATATTGAAATTTAAAAAAAAGGCAACTGTCAATAATTTACAATTACGAAATTAATTATTTGTACTTACTCAAAGGTAATGTTTAAATTCTCGCAAAATTTTTTTTTCCTACTTGTTAATAACCATAAATTATAATCTATAGCAAAAACTTCCTTCGTAAATTCACTTTATTGTTACTGAAATAGTCAAAGAAAATCGTCCCCACTCTATAAATATTATCCAAAATAAAATTAACTATTATAAGTTATAACGATATGCGGCGCATGTGGTAAATTCCATAATTATATAATTTTATATTATTAAATGAATATGTTGAAATAAATAAATGGTAAATTAAATACAATTTAATTAATATTTATCGTGTTAGCAACATTATACGTTGAGAACAAAAAAAAAAAAATAATAAACTTCTACAAACGGTCGAGTATAAATACAGCAGGAGAAAAGTACGATGAACTATCAACGCTTTCATTTATTTTAATTATTATTGAATAAATATTAAATATATGCTTTCATTAATCTCACTTTACGTGCACTCAATATCCTTATTTTGTTCTTCCATTAATTAAAAAAGAATTGTTTACATTGAAGAGGGAGAGGGGAAAAAACTTTGATATATTATGTAATCTCATTTCAATATTCACTATTAAGCCAACATTTTCGGGGTAGAAGTGGGATACTAACCCGCCCCCCTTCCCATGTACGCAACTGCAGCATACACATATATTATATGCATATATAACAATGCAGTATTCAAAGTTCTAACTTTGTTCTTGTCAATGATGATGTACACTACAGGTAGAAAAACGACAGTGGAATGCACCCGTGGGAGACGCTACGTTCAAGGAAAACAAGACAGATTTCATTTACAAGCTATTAGCAACAACAATGGGATTTATAGTATTTTTTCAACTCCCGGCGGGAATCGTTGTTGGCATTTCTTTTTTTTTCGCTCTCCCTCTGCCGCCACCACCGCGACTAAGCACACGCTTGCTCGCTTGGCTAAAAGGTTGCCGTTACATTATTTAAAACCCAAACGTTTCCAATCCTACCGATTCCGTCGGTTCCAAAAGGAGAAAAGGGAAAAAATAGACGCGCTCCCGCGATAATGGGTCCATAACGAAGGGCTATAATTCATGTATCATCAACGGCAACAACAACTACGCATTATTACATTGTAAATAATGCATACGAGCACGAGGGGTAGCGAGTTGCTGTAGCACGAGGGTAGGATGGCTGCGGCGATTAGTCGAGGACGAAAAACCGCATGTGCATATACGTACGGCGTGCGCTGCGTGTATACCCCCGAGTATGGTAATAGTACTAACTAATACACGCAGTGTCATACGTGTCCTACAGGTCTGTGTGAGCGTGTGCGCGTGTGTACGGATGCATTTGTGTGGGTTCTTTTGACTCGAAAATTCGGCGAAACTATTTTGATTAGATACGCGCGGCGCGATATTCATTCGACGCGTTCGCTGTGCGATGCAGTTACGTATAAGTATATATTATATACATACATATACGTACGGTCGGGGGCCCAAACCACGATTGTTGCACTCGTACATTATCCATGTGCACTTGTCGCATCCTTCTATACGATGATAATTTATGATTTTTACAGCATACGTATATGACATGTATGGTTTTACAGATGCGATATAGTACTACATCGTTACGGCTCGAGATGCGCATTTGTATTATTGACCATGGCACTTATTTAACAGTGGCGGCGTGACAGGGTATTTCATGAGGACGTTGCCTGGTGACGTTGGTGACGTATCCCTCGGGCCACGGCTTTAGGGTACCCTTAGCTGATGGATAGCGAAATAGCAAAAGCTATCATAATATTGTCTGAAGTTTTGTACAGTACAATTTATAGGTGATGGTGGTGGTCGACCTCTAGCATTGATATTTGCCTCATTTTACACCACCACTATTGTGTTACTCGTGTATGTAATGTACCTACACGTAAGAATAAGTAAGTTTCAATCCAATACAAATATTTTTAAAAGTTATTTGGATTCGAAAAAAAAACGTGTATTCAAAATGCAGATTCTTTTATTGCAAATTGATATAATATATGAATAAAATTGTATTTAGACCGCTTCAACGCTGGTCATTTATTATCCAGGGTGTAAATGAACACGGGTAGATAGATCTTATAATCTTAAAGATGCAAGAAAGACTGTCATCTGCTGGAAATCACGTCATTTATTGATAGGATTTGGCGATAACACATTTAAACGGATACGTTACCGCTGAGTGTTAAACGGCGTCCAGACCACAATTATAAAGAACTTATAATCTTACAAAACTTATAATCGTGGTCCAGACTGAGATAACAATTTGTTGTATCACATGTTTCTAACATTATTTATTTTATCACTGTTTAAATGAATAACATACGTAATATACATGGATAATATAATAGTTTTAAAGATGGATAACAAATAAAATTTCTACTTTTTTCTGAAACATCTGTTAAGAACATAATACGTATTATGTAACTAACAATGTTATCTCGGTCTGGATCACATCAGTTTTTGATTTGTATTGACGAAGCAGCGAAAATGCTTCTTTTGTTACACAATTAAATAGACTATCGATAAATAAAAGATAAAAACAAGGGACAAAAACTGGATCAAAAATCTGTATAGGTCTGGGTCTGTAAGCCATCGTTAGTTTTATATTTAAAAAACTAAGCTCATTGGATGATATTTTCAGTAAGTGTGAATATAATTTTAAATAATCAACGTGACTAGAGTCTTAAACTCTAAAATATTTATATCATGTTGCTGTATATTAATTCATAAATAGGTAGTATACAATATAGATTTTATCGAACGTATAAAAACAACATATTATATGATTCAAATTTTCGACCTAGAACTTCTATGATTATAGCTTTTGGAAAAATAATAAAGTTTGAATAGAATAAAAAAAACAATCTTTGATTATTTCTTATTATCCTGTACTGAACATTAATTATTAACTATTAATTATTAATTATTATTTATTATTATTTATTATTATTAACATTAATTATAATGGTGATAATATAATAATCTATTACGTTTTAAAAACAAACACTTCGGATAATGATAAGTAGCTAAGAATTTTTTGAACGCAAATATAGAAAAGCTCTTCTCATTTCAATACATTCGAGGATGTGGCAGCCAATAAAATATTTTTTATTATTGATAATTTCTAAGCTACTATTGTTCTTAAAATAAAATTTGATGTCCTTGAGGACGAAACTTTCGGCCTAATCAAAATAAAATGTCTTTTGTCTCTCCTATTCTTACAGTATTATTCGCAGTTAAACATAGTTTGGGTACTTCGAAAATATATTAGTATGTTTTATCATTATAGTATAAACAGTAGTTGTGTTTGCGGGATGTGTTCATTTTCGGTTTCGTAAAATAAACGTCATTGCCACCATCGCACCATAATGCTGTTATATACAGTGTTAGATCCCTCTTTTTATAATTCACGTACTGATCAACAAAAGCTTAGACATATTTTTCAGGTGCGGCAATATTTTTTTAATTCAATTTTGTTTTTTTACGTTCAGCGTGGGGAAAAAATTACTAGGTGAAAATTGAATCACTTGTTTTCGTTGAATATTGGTGGCAAATCAGTATCGTGGCGTACGTGTCCGGAATGTGTTTTTTATTATTTTTTTTTATTTACGTTTGATGACGCTATACCACTGTCACCCTCAGCCTCAGGCGTCTTATATTTATATTCAATTAGTTTTTAGATTTTCCTCATTGTAATAATAACGCATATCGATGAGAGACCAATTGCGTGAGAAGCATTTTTATTAGTGTTTCGGCTTGATTTATATTATGTATATTATTCGAGTATGATATATTGATTTTTTATTATAATTGGTTGGTATTGCTAAAAAAATATTAAAAAAACTGAGTTAAACGAAACGTGCGATTTTTATCCACTAGTTTACCGTAATTTATACAATAAGTAAAAAATGATAATAATTAAAAACGTGTAATAATATTATTCTAGTTCCAGTAGTTTCTATTCCATTGAAAATTAAAAATGTTACATTAATCAATTGCAACAAATAATTTAATTTAAATCGATTTTGTATTAATTTTCTTTTATATTTAATAAGTATTATAGTTATGGTAAAATTAATCTGGTTAACCAGAACAATTTGGTTATTACTCTTAACACAACTCCAAGTTTTTTCAATAATAGAAAAGCATATTAGTTAATTGGTTCAAAATTAAAATTCAACCGTTATACAATAAAATAAGAAGTAACCATCATTGGGATAAACAAAAATCGTCAGATTTAATGACATTGATAATTTTATACAGTTATTACAGTTATTATTAATCATTATTTAATTGTTTTACTTATAAAGTCAATAGAACGCCAGAACTAGGACGATTTAATAATAAATCAATAATCATATATCCATATCATTTCAAAAACTATCTCAAACATTGAAGTCATTAGAGCTTATATTGTCTCATAGACTATACTGTTTTCGAAATTTCATTATATATATATATATAATATATATGCATGTATACTAGTTATAATACCTATTATGATTTTTATAACATACCTACATAATATCTTTATTACATGCCATACAATTTACGGTTAGTAATTGATTGAATGTATTTTCTTGAAAATATTTTTTAATAATATTTAAATAGAACATTTCAGAGACTGGGAAATAATATGAATCATCGATGATGCCAAGTTAAAATATTTTGAGTTGGTCCTTGTTTGACTGTTTATGAAAAAATCTACCTACACAACTGTTAAACAAGTACTACGCTCTTTGCTTCTTTAAAAGTCTACAACGGTAGACTTTTACTAATTACTAATAAATACTGATTGGCCAACAGACTAACAACTTTATACAATAACTGTTGATACTTGCCTTGTGTCGAATATCTAGTGGCGTTTCCATTCGCATCTTGTCCGTAATACTTAGACTCTGAATCTTTTTTATACGTCACAATTGGTGGATCATAATAGTCGTAGTATAAGTTTCTGGTAGTCAGATTTCTAGAAAAAAATATTTAAAATTCATTAAAATATGTAAACATTTTACATTGGTGTGGTATTTATAACTTGTGAAAAAACAAGTATCGTATAAAACGTTTGCCGATACGTTTAATTGTAAAGTTGTACAAAACGTAGTATCGTTATTTACCTACCGATACTTACAGCTGAATAAATACCATATACCGAAATATGTAAACTGTAGGTATAGAGGATTACACTCTTCGGAGTACTGAGAGGTTAGCAGGTCGGTATGGGTTTTAAATAATCTTTTGAAAAGCCAACAAAGAGAAACCCGTAAATAATTATCAGGTTAATAATTTAAGGGAATGGAAAGGGTCCAAGTAGCTTATGACGAGACTACGAGAGACCGTTTAACCCTTTATATTAAAAATTAAAATACACGGCGGTGGAGACGCGCCCTATTTATGGGGTTAATTATTTCAAACCGTGTATACACAATATACATATAATATAATATGACATACAAATTAGTAGTTCCAAGATCGACAATTTAAACTTTTCTAAATTAATTTCTTAATTTTTTTTCTCATTAATCTATAAAAATATTATTTATTTAAGTAACACAACCAAGAAAATAATAATTATTTAACCACGAATAGAATTGTATGAAAAAAATAATTTTAGTAAATAACTCAACATACGAAGATTTTCAATATAAATTAATTGGCACAGAAAATAGTTATTTCTGTATAAATAAAATATAATTTTATATTTTGTTATACAGTATAAAAAATTAATTCTTTAAAATTTTAAATACTTGAATTGATCACTATAATTACATAATTATTTAATTTAGATGTCCCAGATAATATTACTTTTTTACAACAAAATTGTTCTTATTATTTGTATAATGTATAATAGTATAATATTATACAAGCATTATCAAATTACCTGAAATTGGTTGGCGAATGTGGATGGTAATGATCTGTGAAATATCGCGTGGACCTACCACAACAATCTGGATACCTCAATTCGGATTTTGTTGGATTTTGTTGGTACACCGTACGATCTAAGATAATATAATAAATAATATAGATTTCATAATAACCAAAAATCTCTATAATTTATTTCCATGATAAATACGTATATTTATCATAAAAATAAATAAAAATAACTATATTAAAATCTCATTTTACTATTTTCGATAAAACCTATTTTTGATGTACATGTAAATTTATCAGCAATGATCATTTATTCAAAACAATTTCTACAAAAAGGTGATCATATTTTTTGAGTCTTGGAAATATTTATGAACCTAAAATATAATTTTAAAATCTATTTTCTACAATATTTTATTAATGGCTCAAGATATTGAACGAATAAAAAAATTGGAATTTATATGTTGATCATGACATAGAATATAGATGATAATGATTACACCGAAGTTTTAATATCCTTTAAAAGCCCTCCGCTAAGCAGCTGTATAACTACATAAGTGTATAATATGTTTTCCAACTCATAAATCTGTTTTCGCGATTTACCAAGGGTGTTGGACGTTGGTCTTATTTGGTTGATTTTTCAACGAGGATGACTTCTACCCCTTCGATACAGCAAAATAAACACAGTATGCGTATCGTTCAATATATAATATACTCATTATACATGGGGCAACCGTAACCATGTTTAACAAAATGATTCATTGGGAAATTTGTTTTCTATAGACTTTTAAATGTGTAGTTTATGTATAGCTATAGAGAATATTTTCAAGTATCAAAATATTAATTCTTTTATTTTTTCTAAATAATATAAAATATTCGTGTAACGTCTTCGTAACGTAAATAAATTTAGT
This sequence comes from Chaitophorus viminalis, assembly GCA_025469195.1. Taxonomy (NCBI): domain Eukaryota; kingdom Metazoa; phylum Arthropoda; class Insecta; order Hemiptera; family Aphididae; genus Chaitophorus; species Chaitophorus viminalis. The sequence goes on along the minus strand of JAIPRK010002362.1, from coordinate 8,550 downwards.
TTTTCTGTTTATATTTTATAGGTGGGTGTGCGTATATGGTCGGGAGGCAGAAGTGTGAAAAAAAATGTTCTCGGTCTCTCGGTTAAACCAGAAAAAACAGAAAAGGTGGGTATGAGTATATGCGTATATTGCTCAAAATTCATATACTCAATTCAGACAACAATAACATTTTAATGTTTGATATTATAATTTATTTATAAATTTATTATTGTATATATTTGTATTATAACAATTTAATGTTATAAGTTATAACATTTATAACATTATTCGGATTATTCCACGAGACTAAAGTATACATAAACACATATGTTTATTTAAAACTAGCTTTCGTTACCCGGCGTTGTCCGGAGTTTTATTTCTCAATAACATGAATCATTGATATATTATATATAACTTCAGTGGTTCCGGCTAGGTGATGTTTTTTATTACTATCGAATTTTCAAAAATCCTTTTTTTTTAGACTACGATGTTAGTTATTTTATTGTTGTCTATCGCATATTACCTAGCTATCCGTATGTAAAAATTCAGCTCGATCCATCCAGCGGTTACGGCTAGGCGATGATGAATCAATCAATTAGTTAGTCAGGATAAGTTATTTGATTTAAATTTATTCACCGTACCGCGAACCTCACCCCCCGTTAAAAATTAACTATTTTATGCTCTTTTTACCCTTTAAAATCAAAATTTCGAAAAATCATTTCTCAGCAGATGCCTACGCCATAATAGTTATCTGTATGCCAAATTTAAGTCCAATCCGTCCAATGGCTTGAGCTATGCGTTGAAAGATCAGTCAATCAGCTTACTGTTTTATATATACAGAAGAAGAAGAAGACTACAATTGTAATTAATTTAAAATAATGTCGACAAGTTTCAGATTTAGATTTTTAGCTCGACATCATAGTACAGTGAGTTGAATTTAAATATAGAAATGTCAAAAAAAATGTATAAGAAGTTATGGATTTGTAATAGTAGTATAGTACATATATTATACTCGTGTGTAAAAAGAAATGAATGCGTTTAAACTGTCATGTAAAAATGAATTCGTATTTCCTTTAAAAGCATACGCACTATTATTTCTGATTTTAACGAAACTATCGACATATACGTCATGCTTGTATATGCGGTATGATCAAAGTACCCTCTGATCGAAAAGTTAAAAGACAATAATAAAAAAGAAAAACGATATACCCCCCGCTAAAGTATTCTACTTAGCGAATTCTCAGCGAGACACCGTAGTATCGTCTTTTTCAGACTGCAGCTTCGTCATCAAAAAATGAAGTGTATATATAATATGTTTTTCAGACATTGTAATAGCGTATATTTTGTTCATCCCTTAAAATATGAGGGTTAAAATCAAAGTTTTTCTACGGTTCAAACAAACTTAAAATAATATTAAGCTGCATATTTTTAGTTAAATTGCAAAATATGTACTTAAATTTTTAAGGTTAGTACTGGCTAAATTAAACAACAAACACAATAAAATGTTTATAGAATACAAAATTATTGCAAATAAATCATGCTTTATATATTATATACAAGAAAATAGATCAGTTGAGAAGTTGTCAGAGATTCCTAGAATAGGTATGTTGTTTATTTTAATTATAAAGATGATACTTTATTTTGTATAGATAATTTAGTTAGTAGACTCGTTTTATTTTTTATTTTATTATTGTTGATTTTTGGTATTATTATGTTTTTAATTTAATAATAGAAGAGTCGTGATAAAATTTCAACAAATCAGAAGTTATAACTTATAAGAACAAAATTAAACTAACCATATACACAAATGATATACTTTTCAGTTATAGGTATGTATAACAAGTTTTAAATATAGTTCTCAAATGATATAATCTAAAACAAACTATATATATATATATATAAATCTAACAAGTAACAGTGAGTATATTTAATAAAATTATGAATTAAGCTGGATTCGTCTCCAAAATTGTTTACTATTACCTAATACTATTTCATTCATTTCATGTCTTGTACTCTTGTGTCTATCTAAAAATTATTCATAAACAATTTTAAAAAATAACATTAAGCCTAAGTAGTTGTATTTTTCATAAAATGTCTGTTGATTCACTTTTCAAGGACGTTAAACTTAATTCACTTTATGTATATTGTTAAAGATTTTAGAAATTTAATTTTGTATAATCTATTTAGGTAGAAAAAAGCATATTAAAAGTTATTCTCACCTTCTTGGTTCCAGTTTTCTAGCATGTGGCTAATAGGTTTACTTGATAAATGTACATAAACGTTATCTAAATATTGAAATTGCATTAATTGATAATAATTTCCAGTTTCATGGTATATAATGTTTTAATAAATTTTGTTAAATACTTAATTTCTCGGTCAATTTATATGATATAGAAAAAACACAGAATACTTTTCTGAAAATATCGATATATTTATATACATATCGATCGAACTATTAAACAATTATTAACTCAAAGTTTAAATGAGTAGAGTAGAATAAAAATTAGAATTTTTCAAACTATGAACTATGTGATTATTATAGTAAGTTGATATAAAATACTTATAAAAATTATTCCATTATAACCTTCAAAGGTCATAAATAATTAACACGTGTTTAATCTAAAAACAATTTAGTAAAAAAAAGTCATCAAACTCAAATCTAAACCCCATATTATCTTCATTGTTTGATATATTGTTTAAAGAACTACAATGTCGCATAAGTTTGAGGAAAACTGGAATGGAGCATCAACATTTTACGTGGTGCTATCACAGAATACCATAGACACCACCGTACTCAGCTAAATTTTAAATAATTCGAATTTGCAAATAATTAACCACAGGTGTGCTTGTAGTGTTGATTTTTAATACATAAAAATTCCAGAAAAATATCTCGCATTAGGGTGTGCAATTAAAAATACATAATTCTAATTAAAAATAAAAACCATAAAAATTATTATAATACGTAGTAGTGAAAATATAAACTTAAATATTTACCAAAAATTTTATATGAAGTTTTACTTAAAATAAAATTAAAGTAAAACATATTTTCATTAAAACGATTGAATATATGAGATTGTAAATTTGTAACCTTACCTGTTTGTTGAGAAACATCAAATATTTCATTTCTTTTATCAATTTCTGTTACACCATTTTCAATTATTCCGGAAGTATACGTCGAATTTCGGTTATTGAACTAAAAAGAAATGTGTAATTACTTTATAATATTTCGAATATTAACAAATAACTTTATTATAAAACATACACAAAACATGATATAATGTGTAAAAAGTACTACGCAAAATGTAATAGTATTGACTAGTACTAGACTAGCTATACAATATTTATCTATGTTTAAATTAACAATTACAAAGTGCCTTTTTTCATATTTATCATACTTATTTATATTTATAATAATTTAAAAAAAGATTTTCCGGTTTAAACTTTAAAGTGGTAACATTAAAATAGCAAATATGCATGAATCGTGGAATATCCAAAGTTCAGATTTGACAATTTATCAAATGTTCCCAGCTACACCACTGTCCACTACATATAATGGTCAAAGTGCCTTAAAATAAGTTTTCATATTTTCATATTTTCATTTTCATATTTCTCATATAATACCTTGTATATATAGAGGGGAGTAGTTAAACCGTGTTTAAACCGTAGGTTGTATCATATAATTTTATATATCCCAATATCCCATATAATTTAACAAGATTAATTATTGGTAAAAGTTTGAAATTCGAACTTTCAGTTTTACTGATGCCAGTTTGTAAAACTTAGGTTTAATTATCACCATTCAAATTTTACTGTAATAGTATTGTTAGTATAATTGTAAAATTGTCTAAAAATAATAAAAAATCATCAACATTTTTATAAAATAAAATTTTTTTGTAAAACACTAATAAAAAATCGACAATTATTGTAAATAATTGAGAGAGCAATGTATAATTTTGGATAAAACAAATGGAGGGATGAAAATGGAAATTATAAAACTGGAGGGATATGTCATCCACTCCGTAACACCGTATCAGTGTATCACCTCCACTTCAACCACTGTAAATAGATCTGAACTTAGAGGATAAGAATCCCACGCTTATACGTTTATTTTATAATCATAATACAGATAAATAGAAGAATAGACATTATCAGTATTGTCACTATACGTATGGATGACTAGAATTGTATGGAATATATTACTGTTTTTGAAAACACGCCGTTGACGGAATTTTTACAGTGTATATAGAATTTGTGTGGAATACGTTATGCAAGAGCGGGAAACGCCGTCGTCACCCGGAAATGAACACAAACGGGGAAACCACGCCGGGACGAAATTGCATTACAGGGACGAGGGAAAAGCGTTAATGTGTATAGACACTAGTCACGACCGAATATAGCACATCTGATCCAAGTCGTCCGTCGTGACTTTCGAGACGAAGTCTTCCGACGTGGCACACAAACTCGACGGCTTTTAATTCGGTTTGTGTTTACGATGGTTTAGCGATTGAAAAGTCATTTATTTTTCCCGGTGCGTTCCTGTTGCCGTAAGTGACTAATAACGTAGTCGGAAAACCATTTCCACACTACGTTTCCGCCACTCACGCGGCACGCGCTTATACATTATAACGTGTACATACGTAGATAAATGCTTGTAAAACGCGCAGTGTAGTGGAGGATTTTTTTCCATTCCCCTCGCCATTTTTCCATCTCTCTTCACTCTGTTCGCTCTCTCGAGGTGACGGCGAGGGCTGTTAATTATTTTCCATTAATCGAATTTTTTATTTTTATTTTAGCGACTAATAACAATTTACAACAAATTGTATTCAGGCAAAATGACTTGACAGATCCCGCATACTGTATATTATGATGTACATGGTATATTTACTGTTTACATGATCAGAAAAACGTGATCGTCTGTGGTGCAGTGGTACTTACATGATTTTTGTTTCACGAATGAAACAATTTGTTTATTTGTAATATTGTGTATAATCCCTGGTACTCTCTACTTTCTGCTGGACTTTTTAGTTTTGTGTAATGTATAAACTTTTTACCGCGCCGATTTTAAGTCTGAAAACTCGCGGGCTCTTTTATAACCGTCTTCATAATATTGGCTTTTGATTATACATGTTAAACATGCCTACATGGTATGTCAATCTTGTGGTTATCTATTTATTTTCTACGAGTTATTACGTGATTATCTAACATTCTAATCGGTCAACCCTACCATATCGTTATGTATGTTGTATGTATAGTCCATACTATATCTAATATCTATATCAAAAATATCTTCGTTCTCTGACACTCGACATATTATATATTCATTTTTATAATTTCTTACAAATTGATTCTTTTCGTGCGCGCTACCAGCACCAAGTTTCTGAAGTTTCAAAGGATTTCGTGTAATTATTTTTATACAGTTCATAACTTATTAGTTATTAGTATCGTATCATGTGTATTATGTATCTGCATAAGTTCTTGGATTGTCTTTATAGGTTCTACATTCATTTAATATACTGGACGTCTGGACATATACTAGAACTTAACCTAGAGAATAACCGACATGTAATATTAAACACTTCCGAGTATTCAACTTTATTTTGTATAAATATATAAGAAATAAAAATATACCATAATAAAAATAACAATTAATTAATTCAATTTAAAATATATAGTATACTGGTGTAAATACAAATAAAGCAAAATGTAGGTCCAAAAAATAGGGCACGAAATGACTACAACACCTCAATTCCCTCATACTCAAAGTAAATATGCCACTAAAATTGACATTATTCTATTATCCTGATGATAATTTTGTAATGGAGAAATATAACTTAAAAACTATCATTTATCATAAAATTGAAATTGAAAATCTTTCAAACCATAAATATATATTTTTAAAAGCCAACAATTATTTATTGAGTTTTATATATATATATATATATATATATATATATATATATATATAGTATAGTAGAATACAATTTAAAATATAAGCTAATAACAGTAATAACACTATAATACTACTTTCCAAAATAATTTTACCATATAAAATATTATAATATAAAATCATAAAAATCTAAAAATCAGAATAATTTTCAAATATCATGTGAAGTATATAAACTATAAATATATGCATTTTAAGTAATATTTAATATATAGTTGTGTATGATTTATTATAACAGCATAAATCGAATACCTAAAAAAGTTAATATAAATTCGATATTGCTACATAACAATACAAAATATTATATTAACCTACATTTAGTATGACACCTAAAATATTAAGAAATGTTACTACATAATAATATGTTATACAAAGCTATAAACGAAATAACAAAATTAAATTAATTTTTATATTTACTCGAATACTATAGATGATCACTATAGGCACATGAAAATTATAATAACTGTTAATTTGAAAATGTTAATTTTTTTGATGATTACTAATCATTTACAATAGATAAATAAATAAATGTATGTACTTAATACTAATCACTAAATGTTTTGTGCTTTTTACTTTATTCTTATTTAATCTTAAACAGTTAAACTCAATGTTAATTTTTTATATACAAATATTTATAAATAAAGATAGTGAATATGCAATATAATAAAATAAAAATACATAAAGATTATCTATGAAAATTCCTAGGTACTAAGATTTATAAACATTTACATTATGTCTACTTCACGTCCTTACAAATTTGTATAGAAAATTAACTATATTTTAATAATATTTAGTTTTACAATAAATAATAATAATCTAGTTTTTTATAATAGGTACTTACAGTCGACGGTATTTTCGGATGATTTACTGGTTCATCTACCTGTTGCTCGCACGGAATGTTAATCATAATTTAATCGAATTAAAAAAAAATTATATAGACAGTTATCAAATCAAATTATTTTTGTTATCTATGCGTGGTTTTAATATTCTTAAAATAAACGATGAATTAAAATTCACTAAAATATAAGTTAAAAATTTAATCAAACTTGCATAATTGTATGTGAATAAAAACCCAGTGACATACTGTAAGACTGACGTCCGTCAGAGTGTAGTGTTTTCGTACAACATATCCACGACCCACGTAAGTCTTTAGCGAAACGCCGGTCTCAAAAGAGGCGTGGCTGAAAACAGGAGAGGCGTCCGGCTACCGACCAACCGTACAGCTTACATAGTGCGACTACGCTTTATTTACGTACTTCGCATGATCGAATTTCCAGCGAAAACGAAAGGGAAGTTCATTTTTTCATATGAAACTAAACACAAAGTATATTAAATTATTATTATTATTACGGCGATAAAAATAACAAAAACAAAATGTTGATAATGAAAAATCTGTGGGTAGATATATGAAGCTAAAATTACACACCCCTTCATTGAGATTTTTTATCATTCAACTGGTGTTTATACAACACAACATTTGTATTAGATGTAACAATGTTTGTTTACTTTATTGAAAAAAAAAATACAATGATAAAATAAGATATTGTATCTTACAGCATTTAAACATATCTATGTTGTGTAATAATTTTTGTGTTTATTATAATTTAAGGTTAAAATATTTAGAATTTATGTAGACTAACTATAAACTAAGTATGTAATATATACTTTCGAATATATTATTAAATTAATTGAAACTTAAACAATAATTTTTAAAAAAAAAAACATGAATTGTATTATTATGTACGTTTGTAAACTAAAAATTTAAAAATTGAGTCATTGTCATTATTCTTCGTTCGTAGCTTAGGAAAGTAAATTTAAATCAACTTTATATAAAAACAACTATTCAATATTTTGACTGAAGTCCATTAATGTAAAAAATTTAAAAAAAAACTACTATCCCTTAATACTTGAGTTAATACTACCAGTGGCGCTCACGTATAAGAGATTCCCAAGTAGTACAATGCACTGGTTTCACGTGAGTTCCAAAGCTTACATACATTTGGGGACCTACTCTTGTCTCTGGAGCAAACACTATAAATGCATAACTACCTATTAATTTGGATCTTTAGATCGTTGAATAAAGCGTAAAGAGTTGGCAGTGCCAAATATGCAAACAATTAACAAATATAAATGTATAATAACTAATATAGCCAATATAGGTAACTACAGTGGCGGCTCGTGCCTATGTGCGATGGTGCGATCGCACCCCCTACTGAAATGACAGTGTTTGAAATAATATAATAGTATAATACCTATAATATTATTGATTTGATATTTAATATTATTAGAATTTATTATTTCATATACATCATAGTATCATACATAATATATAAATATGTGTGTGTATAGTTACAACGCGGCTGTCGATATTTCGTGATGTGTACAGTGTGCTACATTGTGAATCGCACATAGAAAAAGAACGGGTGGGCTTCGCTTTGCTGTACAGTTGGGAGTGGAGTGTACCTCGTTTATAGAATAGATCATTATTACAATGGATTTTTTAAATTTGAATGCAATGATAGATATCATTGTATACGAATAACGATTCTGAACGGAGTTAATATGTTTGTCTAAAATGTGTATATAATAATATAGTATTTTATATTTAAATTGAATTATAATGCAAT
>JAIPRK010002361.1:0-21791 GCA_025469195.1 Chaitophorus viminalis | reverse complement strand
AGTGGAACACTGCTGCAGGATGTCCTGTGGGGACTTACGGATTTCGATGTCTCTCACATATTGTAACATATATATAACACATATCATACATTATGTCAAAATAGGATCGTGATCATTTTGAGGGCAAAGTTACGAGCGTAAAGATACGACAGACGAATTTCAAATATATGTATAATATATATGTATGTATGTACCACAGCCCAATAAGGTATTGCACTATTAATAAAACTTTTTAACACATCCTGTATGTGTGTATATAAAACAGATATGTCTATCTATATATGTATGTAATATGTGCATAGATATATGTATAACTGTGGAGTGTCGTTGTGTGTTTTATTAGCATACGCGCTTAAATCAAAAACAATTATTATTATTTCACCTTACTCGATACTCGATTGTATACCTATATATATATATCGCACCCCGTACTTTTAATGGAATATTCGCTCGCTCACGCATATATTACATGGATATTACAATTATATATATATATAATATATAATACATGTTTATTATACTTCCTACCGATTTCCATATTTACGATGAAATTTGCATACCTACATAGTATAAACCACGGCGGACGATGAAATATAACATACACATATTATATATATACACGCTACAGCACATATTATATGCAGTCGACCCGTACGTGCATGTATTTATGTATATTTCCTAGCTCCTGCACACACGACCCTCAGCCGATGCGCGCGAGAGTTTAATTGACGGTGCAGGGCCCTACATTGCTCGAGGTCATTTCCAACGTGCATAATGCACTGCTCTGCTCTATGTACGTGTAATAGCTGCAATATTGTAACGGTTGAAGCCCGAACGGCCCACCGACCACCAGTGCCAGGATTCGCGATTGGTTATAGACAAGATGAGTAGATGCGCAACCGCGTTAGATTCCAAAATATTGCAGCTATTATAATTGCCTTACATTTACCAAATAAGTACCTATATATCAGCTATATTGCTCCCGTATTACTACGTTTTATTAATTATTAGCATATGATGTATACAAACATCTTACAGATAAAAGCCAAATAAATAACATAAACATATTTTAACACATGGAAGAATAATCTAGTTGTTTATTGTTAACTATTCCAAATACTTTAATCGCATCGGCATAACAATCGGTCAACAACCGCTTTTTGGTCCAACTTTGATAAGTACCTTTTTTAAGATTAATTTTTTAGAACGATATAAAAGCGCCCGTGTATTATGCTTAAAGATAGCTGCGATTCGTTGGGAACACGATCGTTACCCGAAACTGATTATTCCACTTCAACAGACTGCGATGCCGGCGACAACGCGTGGCAAGAAAATGCATTTCTCGATCAAGGCTCGGAACGGGAAACACTTCCGGTTGCGTTTTCGGACGTGTCATTTTTCCGTGAGTCGGACACCGAAGACTCACATGCCTTTCAACACACTTTGGCCATAGTAAAACCGGAAGTAGCAAAATACATGTACAAATTTGAAAGCGTAATGGCTCGCAATGGATTTGTCATCATAACGGTATGTGCTTTCATTGTCATTACAATCGTTATCGAATATTATTACCCCATTGGCCCTTCGGAAATAAGAATATTAACCAAAATAATATACTCTTTTTGCGTATAAATTAACAACTGTTTACCGCATTACACCTCTGTTCGGTGTTAATTACAGGGTATCCCACGAAAAATATAATAGCATAAAAGCTGGTGCCTGGTAAGGTATACCTACCTATTGTGATGTAAGAATAATGAGATTAATGAAAATAATAAAAAAAAATTATTTTTATGACTTACGAGGATAAGGGCTACAAAAATGTTCATATTTTTAATTAAATTGTTATATGCATTTACAAGTACGAAAAAGTAACAAAAAAAAACTTATACATTATTTTATTGTTTGAAAAATTTGAAGATTTTATATAACATATAATATTCTACCAATAATGTACATAATTCCATCTAATTATTCTTAATAAATAGAAATACGTATTGATGTATTACAATTGAACAAATTTTGAAATTTTTAATTGATCGGAAAACGAGATAAAATTGATAATTCAGTATGTTTCCTCGAGTGCTAGGAGTATTCCGAGACCCACCGCCGCGCCGCGAATACCTAATACCAAATACCAATAATACAATCTACCAAATACCAATAATAATATTGAATAGGTAACCCTACATAGTAAGCAACCCTTGTATTATTATTTAATTTCAATTCGTGTGAAACGTGGAACCGTGTTATTAGGAATGTGTAGTTTCTACATTGTGCATAATCTCATATTCTCATTGTTAAAACAATTAATCTTGATATTATAGGTGCTATTTTGAACTATTTAACCTACTACCTATATATAGTTGGTTAGTTTTCTAATTTTCTAATAACCTAAGAACTTAACTAGGCTAATTATGACTGTAGGAATTTTGAACTTTTCTCAGTGAATTTTAAAATACTCCGTCAAGATCAAATGTTGACAAATCCTACATTAAATCTAGATCCTTAATTCAAAAATAATAATCATATAGATTAAAATAGGTAGCGGGTTACTCGCTGCATTGGATATACTTTACATTATGATAGTATATAGTACAATAGAATAATTTATTATAATTATTTAAGAAATTAGAATAAGAACACACAATTATTACACTTGCGCATGAAAAAAAGTAGATAAACGTTTTTTGAATTAAATTCGGTTAATATTTTGTTCCCTACTAACTTTAAACACAACGATCTGGCAGTTTTCTCTTAACTTGAGTTGTTTATTTCCATTATACATAACTTTCGCACATTTTTGCATACCTATACATAATAATATGTATAGGTATAGTAATCAACGGTTTAAAATATGAACGATTTGTTTTTTCCCCGTGCCCGTACAATATAATATGACCATATTATTGTGGTGCACCGCAGAAGGACGTGTTGCGCTTGACCCGCGAACAGGCGGCGGCGTTCTACCGCGACCACGAGTCCGAGCTGTACTTCCCGCGGCTCGTCGATCACATGTCCGGCGGCCCGATTGCCGTGTACGTGCTGGCCAAACGGGATTGCGTCGAGGAATGGCGGCGGTTGATCGGACCCGCGGACGTGCGATGCGCCAAACGATATTTTCCCGTCAGCCTGCGCGCGGTGTACGGCACGGAATCGTCCGCGGTCCCGGTGGCGAACGCGTTCCACGGCAGCGACTCGCCGGCCGCGGCCAAACGGGAAATTCGATTCTTCTTCCCGAACTGCAGTAAGCTCATCGCAATATAAAATATAACGCATAGCTGCACCGTACAATAATGCAATGTCGCATGAATCGTATATAGATTTTGTAGGAACTAGGAGCGTACCTATTATTATGGAGGAGACCTTAATCTACAAACATGTCATTATAGCACCTAGATATTGTTCGTAGTATTTTGATTCCAATATTAAAATTTATTGGCCAAATAGTCAGATGTTTCATGATCATCTTTAGTTATTTTCATTACCTACCTATACGTTAATGTATCAAAATAGTTAAAATACATTGTATTAAAGATTACGCCTCGAATATATCAAAAGTTGAAGACTGAAGTTTCCTTGATAAAAGCACCAATTCATGATAATGTCAATATATAATATCAAATAAAAATTCAATCATAATATTAAGTTGCTTAGTCCATTAACATTCATCAAAACTTGTCCGTAAGAACGTAAGAACTTTCAATTATATTTTCAAAAAATAGAGCAGGAAACATTTGATTAATTATTACATTCGTATAAAAGCTTCATGGTGTTCAACAGATTATTACAATATGCTTAATTTAGTATCATATTTCAAGTAACTTATCAACTTTCAATATTGTAAATATTTATTAAGAAGTAATAACATTAAAAATATACAAAATATTTCAGGGGGCGAAGATGAAGAGCCTGACACCTTAGACTCAATGCAATTCATACAAGAAGTCATGATGCCAACAATCTCTGAAGGTCTATCAGAAATGTTTAAAACCTTTCCAAATGATCCACTTAGGTGGTTCGGCAATTGGTTGTTAACCAAAACGAATGTACCTAAATAATCAACACCTTCAATATAGATGATACCCTCAGTGTGAAACAGTTTCATAGTAGTTTTACAATTGAAGTATAAATGTCAACATCTAAACATGATCAGTGATTAGACATAAAAACAATTGATTAGGTAATTAAGAACACAGCATACTCACATGCATTGTCTGTCTCACGTACCTACCTACAACATAGCAAATCTCATGCAAAAGAACTTATTTTATGTTTTTTGATTTAATATTAGTCAGTAATAATACTGTCAAACTTAAAGGGAAGAACATTATTTACGGTTTAAAATAATTCAATGTTTAAGATGATCAAATTACACCTAAAATATTCACTTGTTTACTTTTCAATAATATTGAAATATTTGACCTAACTTATTGTGATAAGAGAAATGAAAAGATCCATTACACAATATTCTGTAAATCAAGATAATATAATAATTTTGTAATCTGTACCATAAAATAAATGTATGCATTTAATTAAATTTAAATTAATCTTATAATAGTTCTATGAAAATGAGTTAATTGTTCACCAATCTACTTGTCTTATAGCAACTCGATAAAATATGATTATACTTAAATGGAAAATAATATTATAATAAAATGCATATATACTTTATATACAATATAAATACTTCATTAAGTTAAAATATAAATTAATAATCAAGAATTGACACCTTTTACATGTATCCTACAATCCTTCATGGATCATGCTTTTTTCAGTTTTCAAAAAAAAAAAAATGTTTATAAAATATTTTTAAGAACTAATAAGATCATTACTTATTAGCCTAAAATTGTACATCAATTTACTTAATATTATATATAAATGTACTTAATTACATAGTATGTTTAAACAAATATTTTCGGCTTTTCTTTCATAACTGCATTAAATATAAAAATAAATGTTATTGAAATACAATGTCCAATATACTAATATATTTAACATCAAATATCAGTTACAAATATTGCTTGGTTTTTCATAAAAACCTAGTTCAAATAAATTATTCAAGTATGGAAAACTTTAAAAAATAGTGAATTGAATGACATTGAGATTTTAAATAGATATAAGAAATATTCATTAGTAAGGCTACAAAAAAACCAAATGATATGTTACAATTAGTTAATACTACCCAATAATCAATTGTTATACTAAACCAAATTTCATAGTTGAATGAAAAACCACAGTATGAATTACTGCTAAAATCATAGTATGATTTATATACCAAGTATACAGTCAATTCATCGTGAACGAGCCAAATTAAGTAACTAATATTTTTATATTAATAATTTCACATATTTATAATTAATTCTTAAATTATAAAAATGCCTTAAAATAATTGTTTGGTGAGTTTTTGTATTTATAAATAAATGTTAACTATAACACTTTTTCCTTCTAAATAAAATAATTTTATTGCTATACAATATATGTTAAATTAAATACAAAATATGAATATTAAAACCATATCAACATTGGGTTAAAATTATTTTCCATTATCATTTTGAAGTTTAAACATATTGTTTCGATTGCTCGAATATAATCTTAATGTTGTAAATATTATTATTACTTATTTACTGTTCACATTTTGTATTTAATTTCATGTTTAATAGCAATAAAATTATATTACCTAGAAGGAAAAAGTGTCATAGTTAATATTTACTTATAAATACAATAACTCACTTTGACCAAATATTTATTTGAAGGAATTTTTATAATTTAAGAATTAATTAAAAATAATTGAAAATATGAAGATAAAAATATTAGTTAATTAATTTAACTATAATTTGCAATATATTTTACTGCAATGAATTGACCTAGAAGACTAGAACCATATACCAATTTAGAGAGGACATACTATTTAAAATAAAAAAAAAAAAAACTAAATTGTAATTTTCTGGAGTTTTATTGAATAATCAAACATTGTACATAATTGTCCATCTGAAGTTAAAGCACACATGGAAATGGAGGAGTAGTATCAGAGCTTACAACTTGAGCTTAGTTCTTCTCCAATGACGCCTCTTGGCGTTGTATCTGCAATGCAAATTAATTTATTATTTAATGTGCGATTATATTAATCAAAACAATTTACGAACATAAATATAAGGGTAAAACCAATTCTATACTATGTTCAATTTCCATAGAACCTACCTACACATACTACACATATACAGAAAGAGATTTTATCACAGCCACAATGAGTAAATTAAACTGCAGAACAGAATATAACATTACTTTTCATTAATCAAGTATTTATGAAAAAGTTTAAAAATATGAAAATATATAAAAATATTTAAAAATAATGAAACAGTTTAAAAATAAAAATCAAACATTGTCTAGATGTATCACAAGATATTCAGCTAATGAAATATAAAATGTATAAAATGATGTTGCTTGATTAGTACAATAGTAACAAACACAATTCACAGTAGGTACACTAAAAAAATGTGAAAATATGTAATAATATTATTACCAAATTGATAGAACAAATATGTTTAGCTAAACGAAACAAATTGATTAAAATAACGCGGAAAACTACACAAGAAAAAAAGGAAGAAGCCACCCGAGACACCGATAATAGGAGACTGCATTATCATAAACAGCAGATCAAATGAACGCGGAGCTTTCGACAATATAATAACACGTATGAAATGGTATATTGTAATAGTGAGTGGCACCAAAGTAATGGATTTAACCCTTTCAACTAGTGGACAGCAAACCACAACCAATTGAGCAATACTACTGGTGCAGTTCCTCGTCGAATTACAAAATAAAACATGTGAATTATACCTTATGGTGTTGCCAGTCCTCATCCTGATCCACTGGGGAATGGGACGATTCTGTTTCATCTTTTTAGCAAGCTTCTGCTTGATCTTGAACGTCTTCTTCGACGACTACAAACAATACACACACGTGATACACAATATTAGCGAGTTGAGTTACGATGACCCTACGGCCATACATGGTTTCGATGTAAAATTCAACATCTTGAAAGTTAGGCCAACTGTTCGTCGTGTACGACGTTGCAGTCGGAAAACTAGGGAAAAATAAATAAAGTACAAACTTACCATGATGACGGAGACGTTGGAAACGCTGAATCCAAATACTTTTTGGACTCCTCCGACGTAATGTGAAATACAAAGATGGAATACGTGAAGTTACAGGTTATGTTTTTGCGTCTTCACTGCGACAGTGTCGGTCGGCCGCCTGCGTAAAGACCGGTGCGTGCTGTTGGCAACACCGTAACATCATCAGCGCTCTCGTGTTTCCGCGGGAATGTCGTTCCAAAAGAACTCTGGAGATAACGGCCAATTCTAAGCAATAGTAATAACAAGCAGTACTAACAAGTAGCAATAATACTATAATAGCATACCATTAAACCTAGACCGTAATAGGTCTATGCATTTAGCCTATAAATATACCTATAGTATAAGAAATAATTATTGTTTTAGATGTATAAACACGTTTAATAATTCCTGATATTATTGTGCAAAACCGGTACAAAACGATACATTCCTGACTCCCGAGGAACTGCCGGACATAGATTCCTAAACTGCTAAGCCGGTAACGTCTTCACAAAATAGAATTAGACAAATCGGAAACATAAAAGTCAACAAAAGTTAATTTTTGGGTATATTAAGTACAAAGTTTAAAAAATGTGAGAAAGTCAATCTATAGAACTGAAGAAGACTGCACAACGAATTCAAATCAGTTTTCGAAATTCTTATCGCAAAAATTGATCGATCGGTACGTTGGAAATATAAAACGTCTAAATCCCTATGTTGCACGTGTGTTAGACAGACGTCTGACAGAATGTCATAGCTTACAATCCCAGACCAAACAAATGGTTGCGACTGAAGCCGTAAACAGTTGGACGTTTAGAAATAATGCTGGATATATTATTTCATACGATAACGTTCCATTTTTATTAACAAAATAATAACAATAAATGTTTAATTAAAATCTGTATTGTTAGGCTGTCTTGAATTTGCAAATAATTATAAAAGTCAAAATTTGAGGCAGATAATTCAAACATTCAAGAACGGAATTTAGAAGACACAATTAATTTTGCCGTTTCAAACAATGGAAAGAATATATAATTAGCAATTCAGCAATTAGCACGAACTTTATTGTACTTAAAACACTTTGGATTCTTTGCACACACTTTGAATTTTTTTTTTTTTTAAGAGCTTCCAGTAATCACTATTATAGCTCAACAATTAATATATAAGTATACAAATAATATAACTAGTATTAATACAACACTTTGAATTTAATAGTTTAAGTAGCTTTGCTTTTAAAATGAAAATAGGTACCTCCTTGATAGAATTAAAACTATTATAACTTTTTCCGCAAAAGCACATCTTTTGTCGATTAAAAGTTAAAAGTTTATCAAACACGCAATAAAGCTAAGGAACCATTGAAACTACTACAAAAGGTTAGTTAATATAGGACCAGTTGGAATCTTGCATGCTCCAGTGTTTTTCTGTATTTGGAGAGTCAATTCCTGAGTCAGAAGAGTTGAACTCTTCTTGTATCTAATTGTATCAGAATAGATACAATTAACTTGTCAAGTAAAGTGTTAAGTACACGGGGTAAATTTCCGATGAATTAAATAACTTTAAATCTATTTGGCATTTGAACACTAGAGTATAGAGTTTTTACGTACCTAACATAAAACACAAATGACATTTTTTTTTTCACGACGAATGATCACAAATAAGTGGTGACAATGAGACCAGCGGCTACTACGAAAACGAATGCAAATATTTCTGGAATTATTAATGAACATTGAACAGCAGTTTTGAATTATTTTTAACAGGTTTATCTGCCAATCGGTATTCAGTCTTCAGAGCCTAATTGATATGGCGTCCAGAGGTTAAATGACAAATTTTCTCCGTATCCTCATTTATTTAATCAGCTATATATGATAACTTGTGTACAATCATGACAAAATAGACGTATTTTAATTATTTAACTAATATTTTAATAAATCTATTTTATCATGTGTACAGTAAAATTTATTTACTTGTGAAGCATAAATATAAATAATAATAAAATACAAAATAGCATTATGATGAAAAAACAATGAAATAAATAGTATAAATAATAATATGATCACAATTTGTACTGCCGTACTGGTAATATCGTGGATGTTGATTTATTTTATTTAAATTTCATATAATGAAATACTGGGCCCCACTGAGAATACTCGTATGGGGGCCCAGGAGTTCTTACGTTAACATAAATATTGACTAACATTATTCATAATTCATAATTTATTATTTATCATATAAATTATAATCTCATTAAAATCTAATAACCATAGAGACATTTTTTTTAAATACTTTAAGAGGAAGATTTAGCATATCAGATGGTATTTTATTTATTATTTTGATGCCTTTTATTTGATAGTGCCTACGTGACGTGTTTTTGTTCAGCCACTTCATTAAAAAATTGTTTTTTGCATACCTACCTGGTATTGATGCCATGTGATATTATGTTTTTTTTAATATTGCAATTGTTTTATAGTATATCTTTTTAATTTATAGTAACTTTATATTTTTATAACTAGGTACAGAGTTTCAGTATGATATCTTATATTTTTTTATTTATAGTTACTTTCAAAATTTTATTTTGACTTACTTGCAATTTTGTTAGAATATTATTAGAAGTGCCACCCCAAACGACTACCTATACCATAAGTTAAAATCAATTCTACTAAGGCTAGATATATTTGTCATAGTTTAGCTGTATCTAATATATTACGCAGATCTCTAAAAATATAAATCATTTTTCTTATTTTTTTATTTAAAACATTTATTTGATTTTCTCACCACATATTATTACAGATTTCATTCCTATGTAAGAGATTTAAGAGATTATTACTTTCTAAGAGAGTAACTAGTTGTTTTTAATATTTTTTTCAAATATTTTAGCTAGGTTAGAAATTACAGATATTGATCGCAAATTATTCAATAAGTTTAAATTTCTTCTTTTATGGATTGATGTTACTATAGATAATTTGAATGAATCAGGTATGACTGATTGTGAGAGACTCAAATTGAATATATACTTTAGAGGAAAACCAAGGGATGATATATTTTCTTTTAGCATCTTAACCGGTATACCATCAATTCTAGGTGAAGATCCGTTTTTTAACTATTACACAATTTATTATTTCATGTTCAATTAATATTATCAAATTTATTAAAAATAAATTTATTAAGGGAATAGATGTTTGGCATTATTAGATCATCATTTTGATTTTGTTTGATTTGATTTAGTAAATCAGAGCAATAATTAAAAAATAATCATTGACATTTTCTGAAATAATTTCACTATTTTCTTCGCTGTACATTTTTTTTTTATCTTTTGTTATAAGGTATGTAATTTTATTATTGCATTCCTTCATTCATTTTTTCATATTCAGCCGAGTTATTAATTTACCAGATGGTCAATTTTTAATTTGAAACCAGTCATAATATACACTTATAATAATACTCTAAGGATAAGGCTAAGAATTTATTTTATTTATTTAGGTTTTAGATCTTGTGTAAATTATTTATTGGTACTCTGTTGAATATATCATTCAGAAACAAATCAATATTAATGAAGTAGGTACCTAGTTACCTATATAGTATATATGAACATATTTTGACATATTATTTATACGCATAGAATAGGCTGTAACCCATAAGCGCAAAAAAAATTACCTCTTCCATAACCCATATGCACAAATTAATTTTATAAAAAAAAGTGTATCTTATTAAAATCATATAGTTATTAATATACTATGCTATTCGTGATTATAAAAGGTGTATTTAAGTATATAAATATATAAATAATTACAAGAATTGTATTTAATTTAATAGCAACAACTAATAGATGTTTTGTTTAAGATCAATAAAAAATAAATAAATAATTAAATACCTTAATATTAAATTTGAAATTTGAAGCCCACAGTTTTTAAATAATCTAATCTTGAAATATTTTATTCCATGTATAAGTTCCATGCTTTTATATTGGAGTTGACTTTAGAGCTGGTAATACCACTACTAAGGTAGTTAGGTACAAAAGCGCAAATTCGTTTTGCGCTTATGAGCTATCGAAAAAAATTTACCTTTTGCGCTTTTGGGCTTCACCGATAAAATATCATAGGCAAGACTGTAATGACCAACAATTCAAACACTAAATATTGCATCATTTTACAAATGCATAAATAAATAAAACCCTTACTTGGAAAAAAACTAACTATTTTTAAATAGTGATCATGTAGTCTATTTAACATTTTCATTTAAAAATAAAAATAATAATAATAATAATAATATAACTAAAATAAGTCTTTTTTCATAAAAAAAAAAAAAAATTAAAAATATATAAAAATATACTTAAATGTATCATGTGAACTTATCTGATAACATTTAAGTAAAATTATAAGGAACAAATATAATATTACTCAACAAAATAAATTTAACAATTTATAAAATTAAATTAAACATGAAAATATGAAAATTTAAGGAATTGATTTCAATAACTTCAATATTTGATCTTCTGATTCAATTTTTACTTTATGTTCCTTTGGAATTAACTTTCTGATTATTAATTTGATGTTTTGCTCCTCTAAAAAACAAAGATATTACATTTTTAACATACATTGTGTAAGGAAAAAATATTTCATGTCTTTTCATTATGAACATTTTTATCAAACAAGAACAACATACTAGTAATTATTAAAATGTGTTAAAAACACACAGATTTAAAAAAAGAAAAAGAGCATTTCACTAATTGTACTCTCGAAAAAATAAGTAAAATCTAAATTTTAATTTGACTGAAAACAATTTAGTGTGACCTATCCAAGATAATTCTTTAAGCTCAGAAACATAAGACATATGATTGTATTACATCACAAATTTCTTTTTTCAATAATTAGGTCTACTGTTTTCTTTAAATCAAGCAAACTGATAGTCAATGATTTAATATTTAGTATTAAATTATTACTAAGCTTTTGATAAAAAGTGGTTATAAAAAGAATTTATAACAATCATTTATGTGCACATAAAAAAAAAAAATTAGTTGGTAATAAAGATAATAATTTACCTGGATGACTAGTGGACTCCAATAATTTATGAACAATTTCTCTTGCCATGAATTTAAATAATTCTTTAGTTCTAAATAAATTATTTTTATAGTAAGGGTTTAATAAGTTTACAACTAAATTTGATAATTCAAATTTCTTCTGTTTATTGTTTGGATCCTCAGTCTTATTTTTAATTGTTTTTGTAGATTCATATGCCTTTTTGTTTGTCTTTAAAGTATTATTTACATTTGATGACATTCCAAGTCGGATACCCAAGGATTTCTTTTTGACATCAAATAATATTTTACTTTCATCATCACTATCATCACCAAACAAACTATTCATATTACTCTTAGATGAGGATATATCAATATTATGCTGAGTTGATAATCTATGATCAAGTGATGGCCGTTTTAAGTTCTTTTGGTTTAAAGCAAAATCATATGATTTAGATACATTTTTCCCATTTTCTGGTGAACTTTTAAGTATATCGGACAGTTCATTAAAAATATCATTAACATTTGGATCAGATGTTTGAGGTATCTTATTTATAGACTGACTATGTAACAAACCATTTTCTTGATTTTTAACATTATTTATATTACTAACACAAGTTTTATTCGATGTATGAGGAATTATTCTATCTTGATGTGATGATCCCATATTATTTATTCCTATATGTTCAACATCAGAATTTAACAAATTTATAGATGAATTTTGTATTGAACTGTAAGATTCATTATCATTTCTGAAAAGGTTGGAAGCCATAACTATTCTGGGAAAATGTGAAGTAGTGGGTATGTTCTGATAATATGAAGGTTCTTTATTACATTCAATATTAGGTACATCATGTCTTTTTTCTACTGGATGTAATTCTTCTATTTGGGGTAACATTTTATTTTTAGTACCATCTATATTATTACTTTCAATAATTTGAACATCATCATCAGATGATATTTCCATGTCACTGTCAGTATTCACTATTTTTGGTTTTTTAACTACACATCCATCATTTTCTGATGTTGGTAAATTAGTATTTGGAATCACAAATGATTTCATTGATTGCTGAGTTAAATTATCTCGTTTTATTCCTCTTTTGATTTTAGGTTCCGGTACTTTATTGTTCATTTGAGCTTGAATAAGATCTGAAGCTGTAACTATAGGAGGCAGTTCTAAATTTTTAGTTGAATTGTTTATGGGTTCTTCTTTAATTTTCTGTGGTCGAGTATAATTTTTTATTTTGTCAAAAATATTTGATGCTCCTGTGTCTTCCTTGATAAGTGAAACCTGAAACAACAATAAATGTTAGTTTTCAAATTGAATTCCAAATTATTTTCTGTGTCTTATGTTTCAAATCAAAAAATTATTTTCACTTTTGAAAACTAGTTAAATTTTGAAGATATGTCAAACTATTTTCAACTAATAATTATGTAATAAAATTGTATTATAATAAACATTTTAGTTGAAATTTCCACTTAATTTTTTTTCCTAGATTAAGATAAGATCTGTGTTAAACTTAACTGTTTTAGCAATTTTCTTTCGATAAACAGAAACGACTTTAGAACTTGTAAACGCTTCATATTCTAAGTCAACTGCAATATTGTGGAGGTCTTTCTTAGTAATTTCCGTTAAAGAATCACACAAAGAACATTCTTCAATATTTTTATTTAAGTGTTCTTCAATAAACCTTAATAATTCTTCTCTCACCTAAAATAAATAAAAAAGTAATTTTAAAATAATATAATAGCTAGTGATAAATATGTATTAAACTGAATTAATAAAAATGTTATTTTTCAAAGTGGCTAGATTGGATTTAATAGTGGCGATACTGATGTATTATACTAAAATAAATGCAATGTTATTTATTTGCATTCTGTTCTAATTCTGTCAGTTGATAATAGTTTTGAACCAGCAATCATATTTGATAACTATGCATTCTTATTCCACTAAACCATGCTAAGTGGCAATTACAAATAATTATTATTATATAACAATAATATTATTAATTTTCTATATACATTTAAGGCTACTGGAGGCAGTTATTAAATAAGGGATAAAATTAAGGCAATTTCTTATACAGCTGTACAGCAGTGTTTCAAATCACTGTCGTTGTGTTAGTGTGTTAACAATTGTTAGTGTGAGTGTTTATAATATGACCATACAGTGACAGGGGGATTAACACATGAGAATGCAAATATCAGTTAGCAAATGTCATCTCAGTATGGAAAAATAAAATCTCAAAATTGATGAACAAAAACGACTTAATAGGAAAAACAATGATGTCTCGTAGAGTGGATGGATCTTGATCAATTTTTCTTTAAATTGAAAGAGGGCAATTTTGTAGTTTTGTACAAATGGTATTAGAATCCGATTATTGATCAAAATGTAAGTAACATTGAAAACATATTTTTTAAAAATGCCAAAATTTCGAACTATTAAAAACTTATTTATTATTAATATAATTTGAATTTCAAAAATCAAAGTTCAATGCGACCTGTATAAAGTGTTTCTATTATCAAAATCCTAAAACTCTACAAGACATGAGCGTTTTTCCTGCAAAGCAGTTTTTTTGTACTAAAATCTCATCAGCTTCGACGCAGTAAATATATATATGCAGAAATAATAGAATTACTTTTGTTACATTAAAAAAGACTAAGTCAAATCTGGGTTAATTTTAAAATAATCATAAAAAATTAATTAAAACAATTTAATTGTTTAAAGTACTGAATTAATCTTCAAGTTGTTCAGACATTTCAGACATTAAAATCTTCATAGATTCTATTTAAATGTAAAAGTAAATTCCATAATAAAACAGAATTTACTTCAAGTTTAGCTACAATATATGGTATTTCTAAAATTATTTTTTTATAATTATTAATTCTCAACATGTAATAAAAGAAAAATACTTACTGATAACAGCAAACCATTGACTTTGTTGGTAGTAGATGCAGCTGCCCTCACTTTAGAAATTTTTACAAATTCTTCATTTTCCTTAATGAGATTTTGTATACTAGCTCGTCTAATTTCAAATTGTCGTTTTATTTCCAATTCTAACTCTAAATTCTTTTTATGCTCTTCCCGATCTCCCTCACGTGCATAATCTTCAGTTTCCCTATAAACAATATTGTAAAATTATCCCAGGCACTATAGAAATCATGATATTAAGAAAATACTCTTTAACAGCATTGCGTCCTCCTCCATAAAAGTCACTAGATACTAGCTGTTTATTTGATATAATTGTATGACTTATGTTATGTAATCCTAACATAAATGAATCTAAATCTGCTTTAACTGCTTCTTTATTACAGCATACATCACATTTATCTATACATTGAGGTTTTTTATCTCCAAAATAATCAGCAAAATATGCATGTCTGCAGCTATTTAAATATACATAAATTATATAGTAAAAATATGTATATCAATGCTCTAAAAAATGGTTTAAAATAAAAAATACCTACTATACATTTTCACAAAACTGAATCATCTTCAGAAACATACTATAACTTCCCTTGGCTTTTTTTTGTTTGTCTTGGGTTTTAGCTTGACTTATGGCAGATTTTAAAATAAAATCTAATGAATTTTTGGAATGTTTTGAATGATAAATTCGGCATCGAGCAAGTTTACCATCTCTTCCAGCACGACCAGATTCTTGATAATAAGCTGGAATACTAGATGGTATGCCCCAATGCACAACAAACCTTACACTTGCTTTATCAATTCCCATTCCAAAACTTACAGTCGCTGTTATTACTTGAATATGTCCACTCATAAATGCTTCTTGAACAGCAAGACGTTCTTTATCTTTTAACCCTATTTTAAATAAAAATATATTCAAAATTTTATTAGTTAACATAAATTTATTTTCAGTAACGAGTTTTTTGTTAAAAAATATAAGGTAAGCAGTTTTCAAAACTGAACTATTCTTGTTTTATACTATTTAAAGAACTGTCAATGAATTGATTAAATAAATATATGACAGCCAAAGTATTAGGGTATTATAGTATATAGTGCATACATAAACATATAAAATTAATAAAAATTTTATAATTTACTTACCAGCATGATAAGGGGCTATTGAAACACCTCTTCGGCTAAGAACTGTAGCGATTTCCTCAGTTAATTCTCTGGTTCTACAATATATGATTCCGCAAGATTGATTTAACTTAAAATATACAAATTATTAATAACATTTGATTTAAAAAGTAAAAATTTTTAAATAATATACCGGATTTATATTTGTTGTACTATCTAAACAATTAGCATCATCACAAAAACATTGATCAATAAATTCTTTTAAATGCTGATAAGAATTGCCAATTGTATCATCAAATATTACATCATAGAATAGATTTGACCTGAAGCATGGTGTTGAAAATTTTGAAACAGGAGTTTTAAGACATAATGCATTCATTATGTCAGTCACAACCTAAACATAATATTATAATATACATTATTTTAGGTAGTTTAAACATACTTTTAAATAATTAATATACTGTTTACATCTGCACTAGCTGTAGCTGTAAGCGCAATCCAAGGAATTTTTAGATAAAGTTGTCTAAGTGCACCCAGCTTCAAATAGTCAGGTCTAAAATCATGACCCCATTGACTAACACAATGTGCTTCATCTACCACTATATAAGCCAATTTATTTTTTCGTACTAAATAGGACAATAAACCCTGCAAATACAATTAGATCAGAAATACAGCATTATACGAATACAAATAATTTTTTCGTTTACATGATTATAAAGGTAAAGTAAATGCATAACAATAATCTATAATTTGTATTAATAACCATTGAAATATTTTGTTATATACTATTACTAATAAATTAATTAATAAATAATTATAAATCAACTGACCTTAAAGAAGTCAGTAGCGGCTTGTTCAGGTGTCACATAAAGTAAAGAAGTTGATAGTTTTATAGAATATAAATCATTAATAACAAGTTTTCGTTCAGATTCATTCATTTTTGAATTTATAGTTTCAGCACGAATATGTAATCGTCTTAAATGATCAACTTGATCCTACAGAAATTAAAACCATATATTTTGTTTTTATATTTTTATATTTTTTTTCAAACAAGCATATACCTTCATTAAAGCTATAAGAGGTGAAAAAACTATTGTAACTTTAGATTTGTGAAGTACAGCAGGTAGTTGATAACATAATGACTTTCCAGATCCAGTCGGCATAGATACAAACACATCATATTTTCCTTGAAAATATACATGGTCAAAATGATAACAAACCAAGAAATTGTAACACTTACGTTTTAATATCGTTGAGATTGCATTCTTTTGTATATCGCTTTTGAAGGTCGGATGATGAAAATAATATTTTAATTTTTCAAGCAATTGATTTGAATCCATAGAGAGAGTTTTTTCACTTTTAGATTGTGTTTCTCCAGACATTTTTAAATATATATCTAATGTAGGTACTAAATAATAATAATAATAACTGTATATTATAAGATTATTATTATTTTTTGATAAATACAATAATTGATTTAGAAACGCACAATGTCCCGTTTATACATTTTTAATGTGAAGTCCAAGAAAAACATTACATGTTATTTTACAATTATTTACAAAAAATCTAACGCATGAAATTTAAAGTAATTCAATGATACTGAATAACAAAAAAAATCATTTTTCAAAACGAAAACACAATCTTCGCTACTTTTTGTCTTTTATCACGATATTCACCATAAAATATTATATTCGTTGAGGCAATGCTGCTATATGATAAAAAAAAAAAAAACCATTAGATAGGTAATAAGGGCTAACGCAGGTTGACGTACGTTTTGCCTAATGTCAACTTGACCGAATTCGCACCAAAAAAAAAAAAAAAAAAAAGTCAACAGTTAATTTTCTTATTATTGTACTAATTTGAATTACATTATTATACAATTTATTCTACTAATTCATGATTTTGCATTATCTCCAGGACGAACTTATATAATAATTGTGTTTTAATTTTGGGTAATGTTTTACAATGGGTTAACGTTAACTACACCAATAAAATTGAAAACTACCTTGTAAATTGTTGGTGGAATAATCTAATTTTTTTATTTCTCACGTAGGCACGTATACCATTTAAAGTTGTTTTGTATCGATTTATTTAACAAAGAATTATACATTTTTCAATGGAAAATAATACACCAGGTTGGGTAAAATATTTAGGTGCAACCAAAATACCGAACATGTTATTGTGCCTCAAGTAAATAAAATAACAAGAGGGTGAACGCATACCTACGCACCCCTCGACCACCCGCCGTGATTACGACTATTGGTGCATTCGTAAGTGTATATTTTCTCTTCTACGTCTTACATTTATGTAAAACTGTAGACACCACGTTTTCGATAACAACAGAACACTTTCGTAAATAACTGGAATAACAGTAATATATTGTACGAATATTGTTTTTGGCGGAAAGAGCCGGTCCAAAAGTATAAAGTATTCATTCAGACTTCTCATTATATTCCCCTCCGCTGACAATCAAATTTGACTTTTCGTTTTCGTTTAAAATAATCTCTGTTGGCGCTTCGTCCCTAACAAACGATATTTTCATATATTTTATGCTTTTTAAAAATATTAGTTTCATCAGTCGTGATTTAAAAAACAATTTCACTACCGTCCGACATGTAGTTTCAAAAAAACAACGCATACCTACTCTTTTTTCAATTTTATTACTCAAGACTCGGACGATTCAAATATTTTGTGTTCTGAAAAATCGTTTAGGCCGTGTATGATGTCTATCGACATTGTATTTTTGTATAGAATTTTAAATGGGAAATCTTAGGTGTATATTAATATATAGGGTACGTATGATAAGTACATACTATATTATATTATTAAGACCGAAATGTACACTGTACAGTGACAACACTACAACAGTATGTCAATTATTATTTTATACGGCTCAATTGTTGCAATATATACATAGTAAATACCTATGCAATAAGTAAATACTGTACCTAGCAATACCTTCATATTATAGTAAATAAATATATAGTAATAAATTCTTATCATCTATACAATCTCCGGCCTCATCCGTTGAAGTATTTATTTACTATTCAGTATTTCAGTCATCAGTCACATGTTTGTCTTTCTCATATCCCTTACTACTTGGTTATTTCTACAAAATATGTAATGTGTTCAACATGTGTGGGTTCATTCGGTTAACTGGTTATTTTATTTACAACGCAAACACGCAGTAAACACTTCAGAAGTTGTGATATAAATATAGGTATCTATTGATGAGCAATTACTTGTTATTTACATTAAAGAACCTATATATAGGAATATGATACATTTCATCAGCGTATTTTTGGCACGTCGGAGTGTCGAACATACAATACATTCGATGAATCTTACAAATATCTAAAAAAAATATTATAGTTACATTTAAAATGAAATATATTTTTTCTAACCATTTTCACTCAATTATTATACCTACGTACAGTAAAAAAAAAAACATCAAGGGGAATATACCTCCCTAGTCCCTCCCACATGTATCTACACCGTCGACCATACCTCGTATATACGACGTTTTTATTCGTACATGACAGAACACACAAATTTGCATTACCAAGTAACACCAACTAAATATTTATTAAGACTTAGAGTATAAACTATAATTCTAGATTCTGAACGAAACGATGGAATCTATTGGTTTTACAAAGATGTGTGTTTTATATAATTAAAAAAAAAAAAAATTAAAAATACATTAAAAAACACACATCATTGTTATACCAATAGATTCCATTACTCCCTACAGAATCTGATTTATAATTTATAATTAAACTATTTATAATTATAATAATTTATTTGTCAAAAGATGTATTAAATAGTATAATATAATAATTAATATTAATACTAATAATACTATATATGTATTGTGTTTTGTAATAGTGACCAACAGATTTTAAAAATTCTAACCCACTAATACTTTTATTTTGATATTCATTAATATCAATAGCTACCGTTTTATGTTGCTGTGCATCATACATATTTGATGCATCAAGTTGGCCGTCACTATAGCGCAATAATGTGTCCAAAGAAAATGATTGTATAGCATACGACCGTTTAAGATGTTTAGAGTATTTAAGTGTAGGTATTATATTGAAAGATTTTTTCAAAAAGCGAGAAAACCCTGTAAAATGTAAATAGTGCAAAAAGCAGCTATAATCGTACGCTACGAAAGTGGGACCGCCAAAGAATTAAGTGTGATCAAAATGTAAAGTATGACCAGTTTTTAAGTATAGTTTGCTGGGTGAAAATTAAGTCGTCTTTTACGCGGAAATGTCTATCCAGTAACATGGATCGTCTAATAATAATTAATATATAAACTGTTTAAAATTTAGGAATAATAATAACCAATATCATATTATATTGTATTATTGTATATGTATAATATTCCCGTTGACATAATAACTATATGATATGAACTGAAAAAAGTAACTGTGAAGGGTTCGACAGCCTGCATATTCCACACTTATATAAAATGCTTGAACGGCGGCTTCCCGGGGAGAAATAGAACCGCGATGTGTGCGAGTACACCAAAAACTTCTACGGCCGAAACTGCGAACATAGAATGTCAATATACGTGGTAAAACCTCAGGATAGCGAACGAAATTATTAATTTACGACAGCCGTCGGAATTACTATTATAAAATAACTTGCCGTTTAAACTATTAGGTAATATTATAATACTTTTACATTTCGTTATGGGCAATTCAGTAGCACGCTATATTATTATAGATTCATCGAGCGACGAAGAAACAGACGATAACAATTATGTGGCTGCTATTGATGTCGAATATGTATTGGCCAAATTGGCCAACGAATTCGAAATCGGCTCAAATGTGCCATTTGCAGGGAACTGATAATTAAGCCTAGACGATTTTGCAAAAATAATCATATTATTTGTAATACGTGCTTATATACGTTACATATAATGGGCAATTCACCGCGATGTCATGCACATGAATTGCGTCCCAAAGATATTTAACTACCGTAAAATTGGGTGACTTCAGATACATGGGTTGACATCGGACAACATGATAATAATTGATAAAGTACTACACGAATTGCGTCCCAACCATATTTAACAATTACCTGAATTGCGTCTCAACGTAAAAACATTATTTTCCTTCCCATTTCATACAGACTTAGGACTATCGATAGCAAATTATTACCATCATAATTTAATTCAAACATTGATTTTTATCGTTGTAATGCAATTAGATGTATAGACTTAAATTATAAGAATGTAATGTAATAATTAAAATACATAATAATAAATATAAAATTAAAAAACTGGTAAAAACTTGAATAATACCTTCTTAAAATATTCAAAACAATTGACCACTTTCATATTTTGCCATATTTTTGGATTTATACGTTTAGGGCGGTTTGACAAAGATTTTACCGGAAGGGTTTGAAAGAGGACGTAAAAAAATACGTGACATCATGTCATATCTGTACGTGTACTAAGCCCCTCAACCATAAACCAGAAGATCCATTACGAACAGGGGCGTCATTTGGGGGGGGGGGCAGGAGTATGCATTTGCCCGACCCTAGATTTTAAAGTAGCCAAATGGGCCGGTGGCCGGGTCTAAGCGGGCCGGGTTTTCTATAATAATCAATATAA
>JAIPRK010002360.1:0-21803 GCA_025469195.1 Chaitophorus viminalis | reverse complement strand
CAAAGTTTAAACACCTATAGCTGAATTTGAGGGTACGTCACACCTGCTTTTGGGTATTATCCGTAGTTCATATCGATAAAATACAACATTCATATTTGAATTTAGTAAAACTAATTGTGTGTTCTTCATTTCGTATAACTCTTATTAGTGTAAACTAGCCAATAAGTTATTATTCAGCTTTAGGGAATGTACGTTTGTTATTTGTATCTTCTGGTAAATTTTTTCCGAAATTTCATCTTTAAAATGTAGAGATCCAGATAATAAATAAAAGAAAAATCAGTCAATATAAATATTTTCTTAATTTTCATATAACTCTTTTAACCTTTGTAGTGTTAAATCACCTGATCATTAGAGTTAGTAGCTGTTTGGTCAAGTTTGTCCTGACGACTTCACCTCTTATGATCTCTAAAATGAAATAAACAATATTATACACCAGACACGTATAATTAATATCTTGCATGGATATATGTATAAAATAAATATGATATTGTACTTATGATTGATAACGTTTATTCAATGTATAATAAATTTAAATATAAATTACTTGTATTACTCCAATAAAATTTGTACAAAAACGGCTCTCTGGCTAATGGTGTTGAACTCTGATGTCAACATTTGAATTATTAAATAGCCGTAGTTTTTTGCACAATTATTGTTTCATACAAAGTTAAGTAAGTTGTAACACTTTATCTTCTTTACATCATACTACGTGTTCACTGAAGACCACTTGTCATTTTTTCTTTATTTTTTCTAAAATATTTCCCCTTCTATACAATTAACAGAGCGTTGATACAGTGGTAATGGTCATGTATTATTTAAGTTCTGACAATTGTCATTTATTATTGTAAAATCGTCTAAGCAAAATTCACCGTTTAAATATTTTAAGAATCTACTGTTAAGTTCAGCAACTGTTCTAACACTTTAAATTTCTTTTGTTTAATTCTAATTTTAAATGAGGTTTCTTAAATTTGTTTATTTCATTTGATATTGAAGCAAAAATTGGTTCTTCTATGTCATTCTCTTGATCACTATTATTTTGTGATATTTGCAAAAAATTATATTTGTTATATTAATTAGTTAATTATTTTAATTAGATATTTATTTATTTTTATATGACATTGGTTGTGAGTTTTAAATTTGTATGAGAAATAAATTTTTGTATCTCGGGGGTTTTAACGAAGTAAGAGCCGCTAGGTGGGCGCCACTTTGTAATGATTAATAATTTTGTTATGAATTGTTATATTTACTTATTGATTTATTTATAAGCTTAGTAACATTACTTCATTACTGTATTAAATCATATATATTTATCAAATATTACCTTATGATGACTCGCTTGTTGATGTTGCGATCAGCATCGAATATATCAGAGTAATAGATTATTTCTTTTGAAATAATAAGATACTTTTAATTAATTTATTACAGTTACTTTATTAAACCCTTTTCACACAATAATACACATTTATAATTCACTTACACTTATCTGTCCTTTTACCTAAACGATCTGCTTAGTCTTTTACACTCGCTTGTGAACGTTTATATTAAAAGGACAGTGAACACACTGAATGCCTGGCACTGAGAACTCAGCTCCTTATATCTAGTGTTGTGTGTGTGTGTGTGTGTGTGTGTGTGTGTGTGTATAATAACTTAACAATATTTAATTCTATTTAACGTTTGTATATTATTCTTAATTCTAATTGATAATGATTATTCTAACTATTTTATTATATATTTTAAATTTAAAACATACGATTGCTAAAGTGCACATTATTACATCTACCCTAGTTTTTTTTTTTTTGTTATGCCCTCATAACATGTAATATAGATAACAAAATTGAAAATGTATGAGATATTTTGTTTTAGAATATTTGAATTTAGGCTAATTATAAAAATTTGAATATAATTCACAAACTTAGTTCTTAATATTATACATATACGTTAAGAATATATTAGAAAGTGTTTTTTTTTTTTTTACAATACATTTCATCAAAATACATTTTATACAATAATTAATTATATAAAGGTGTTGTATATAGTTATTGTTACATTATTTTTTTTTTATTGTTTTACATTATATTTTTTTACTTATACATATAGGTATTATTAGATGTGACATGAAAATAAAGTAGGTTTTTTTTTTACTTTTTTCCATTTTTTGTAATATTCTTATAAATATATTATATTTGTGTAACTAATTAGTGATTGAGCTATATATTGGAATATTTTACATTCGTTTGTTTCTTCATCATTGAATATTAGTACTTTGGAATAACTCTTCACCAATGATCATTAATATTTAATTAGTTAAATATTAAAATTTTGTATTTTCGTGATAATTTTATTGCAATAATTAACTTGACATTTTTGATTTTAAATTATTTCTTCCTTTTTGATTTTATTGACTTCATTGTTTTATATATGTTTGTGTACGTTGGTGAGTTTTATACATATGACATATTTATTTTTGATTTTGTATTAATTATAAATTACTCAATCAATATTCGCAAATGTTGTTTGTTTAAATTTATTTATTTTTAAGTCACACCTATTAAAGCCTTAATATGTTTGACATTATTAGTTTGAATCATTTGTGTTCAGGGACATCTTTGAAATACTTCCAAGTGAACTGAAGTTCTTCTTTTCCATGATGTTGTTTATATTTTAACAATTTGAATTTTTATAAAATTAACTTAAAATTTAAACTAATATCTTATAACTTATTTAGGTATGTAATAACATTTTTTTTTTTTACATGCATAATATATAAAAATATATATTTACATTATTTAATATAACAATTTATGCAAATATAACTCATTGAGCTCCATAATCTCTGTAATTTATATACATAATGAATAATGATTAATGCATTTATGTTATCATAGTTCTTTATTTATTTTTATTGAACAATTCTTTATTTGTCTTTACATGATAAAATTTATGTAACTTATGTTTTACATTTATTGTAAAACCTATCCAATTTTATGGATTTTAATTATTTTATTAATTTCATAAAAAATTTGTTCTATTTATTTTTATTGAATAATTTGCCATTATAAGATCAAATTTATTCAATTTATATTTTTATTTTGTTTTAAATCCTATCCAATTTTATGGATTTTTATTATTTCACCAATTTTATAAAACATTTATTTTATGTTATTTTATATTATTGAATATTTTGTCATTATGGAATAAAATTTAATTAATATATTATTATGTGTTATTTATAAATTTTGGTATGCGATACGATATTTATCTAAAGATATATAACTCATATAATCATTATTGGACTTTTAAACGATTTTTTTTTTATATTTAATTTATTTTATATATTTTATAAACTCTATTTTAGAGTTGTTTTTAATTGTTGGGGAATATATTAATCTGTGTGCTCTCATTATCATAAATTATTTCTTTATTTATAATTTTAGTAGGTTTGTTATTATTTTCTATATCATTTGATGCGTCAATTTTTTTATCGATAATTATAATTTTGTCATTTTCATTATTTATTAATTTATTAATTTATTTTTGTCATAGTTTTCGTTGCTAATGATTTGTTGCCAACACCTTTGAACAACTTTGTTCAAAGTTTAAACACCTATAGCTGAATTTGAGGGTACGTCACACCTGCTTTTGGGTATTATCCGTAGTTCATATCGATAAAATACAACATTCATATTTGAATTTAGTAAAACTAATTGTGTGTTCTTCATTTCGTATAACTCTTATTAGTGTAAACTAGCCAATAAGTTATTATTCAGCTTTAGGGAATGTACGTTTGTTATTTGTATCTTCTGGTAAATTTTTTCCGAAATTTCATCTTTAAAATGTAGAGATCCAGATAATAAATAAAAGTAAAATCAGTCAATATAAATATTTTCTTAATTTTCATATAACTGTTTTTTAACCTTTGTAGTGTTGAATCACCTGATCATTAGAGTTAGTAGCTGTTTGGTCAAGTTTGTCCTGACGACTTCACCTCTTATGATCTCTAAAATGAAATAAACAATATTATACACCAGACACTTATAATTAATATCTTACATCGATTTATATGTAAAATAAATATTATATTGAATTGATGTTTGTCAATGTTAAAACAATGTATAACATATTTTAATAAAAATTACTTGTATACCTACATTATATTTTGTACAAAACCGGACCTTTGGCTAATGGTGTTGAACTCTGATGTCAACATTTGAATTATTAAATTGCTGTAATTTTTTGCACCAATATTGTTTCATAGATAGTTACATAAGTTTTTATACCTTATCTTCTTTACATTGTAGTAGGTCTTCACTGAAAACCACTTGTCAGGTTTTTCATTTTTTTTCTAAACTACTTCTAATCTCTATAATGAAAGAACTAAAATTGTATTATATATCAATTATACAATTATAATTTGTATAAATTCCACGTTATAATTTTTTAATCTAATTTAGGATCTTCAGTGTCATTTTTAAGGAGTTCCTATTATTCAGTTCTTTAGTGACATTTTTGACAGGTTCTACTGTTTGAAAGAAAATTATTGAATCATAACAGGTTGACCTCGGTGTGACCTAAGCAGTTGCGGCTCGTGTATATTGTGGAAAAACAGCAACATTTTTGAGAATGTTGTGGACGATGTGTTTGCAAAATATAATGAATTTATCACATTTCGGAGTCTCAATTTTGTTACTAATTTTTAATAATATCCTGTGTATTAAATTTGGCGGTAATTACGAAATTCAATAAATGACTTCAGTAATTTTCATAATCTCCGCTGAGAACTATATTCAAGTTTATTTTACAGTCCCATGCCTGTTTGATGTGAAAACGGGTTACAGTTTTAGCGGCATAATGCGCATCTTTTTCTTAACCTAATAACAATAACACTAACGAGCATTTAGAAATATTTGAACCTAGTTATTTTAATACTGTCGACATCGTTCATAACATGTTTTATTTTCGATGATAATAATCAAACGACTAGAGGTAACGCAATAAATAACATTTACGGGAACTCATCAAATATTATTTGCGAAGGGACGTCCGTTGTCGCCGCTAATGGAGTAGTAAGTTCAAATTTTATTTCTTGTATTAAGAGGTCCATTTATAGAGAACAGCCTAACCGTTGACCATCTCTGCCAAATTCACAAAAACTCTATATTAGAATCATTAGCTTCATTAGATCCATAATTCTTTCACTGAAAATACTCATTGTATTCTGTTGTTTATTGATTTTATTAAAGAGACTGTTGGTAATTTAAACTTAATTTTTTTATTTATTATCTTTAACAATAGACCAAGAAAATGGAACCAAAAGCAAGTAATAAGTAAGGTAGAAAAATAGAATTATCTACTAACAATTATAATACAATGTTTTATTTTAGGAATTCTATAAATATAATGTGCAAACGCTTGGAGTAATGTATTCTTAAATAACAATTAAAAATAAGCGTTGTCTCTGAAGATCTGCAATACTCAAATTCAAATTAAAATAAGTATATTTATTTATATTTTAGGTGGGAAAATGTTACCTTTCAAAATGGTTAAGCTAGCATGTAATTAAAAAATTATGTAATAGAATATTAGTTCCATGCAGTGACGTATCCAATGGTGTGGGGGGGGGTAAAGTAATAGAGAAAATTTCCCCACCCCCTTGAGCTTATTATATAAAAATGTTTTACATTTTTGTTCTATTTCTACAATAATTAAAAATTGTGTTATTAAAAATTATGTTCTTATAGTATATTTAGTATCTGATGGACACATTTTTATTCCCCCCCCCCCCCGATGGATTTCTGGATCCACCACTGGTTCCATATTATAATTAACAATAGATCATATTATAAGTGGAGATATCTAGAATTGAAGTGCATACTGAAATTGGATAAACGACTGAGGATTGTTCACATTGAATTCTTATGCTCAATCTAATTCATATAATTTTCTTCAGACTTTATACATTTGCAAATTTTCTATTTAGTTTATAACAATTTTAAATGAAAATTAAATATTAGTGCATAAAACCCTCAATCGTTTTATCATTTTTATACTTATTTCATTGACAGTAAAAATAGTATAATTCCGTAAGACATTTAAATCAGGTGGTAGCGGTGTTTTTGTAGGCCTATAGGTTGATCTTTTCACCGCTTTTAATCCTGTAAGGTATACGTTAATGGAAAAAACTAGTACATGTGTATATCTATTGTACAGGGTTAAAAAAAAATTAAAAAAAAGTAACGAATGAAAGTGCTTACCTCATGGGTGATTTGGAAATTGCACGACAATTAGTTTAGTCTAGGTGTTTTTAATTGTAAAAGTATTTAGGTATATTAAATGTTTAATTAAAATTTTTCTAATAATTTATCACATGTCTTCTTGTCTATTGACTTTATCAAATATTCAATTAGAAAAAAAAACCATATAACTGATACTCTGAGGTACAATCGCAGAAGAAACCCAACCGAGGTTAACATTAAAATTGCAGTGTGGTGATCATATTTAATGACGCAACAAAAATGTTTACGTATCCAAATGGATTGACAAATGTGATGTATTATGTTTAACTACTAAAAATCATCCAAAAATTATACCTTCAAAAAACAAA
Organism: Chaitophorus viminalis; assembly: GCA_025469195.1. Classification (NCBI taxonomy): domain Eukaryota; kingdom Metazoa; phylum Arthropoda; class Insecta; order Hemiptera; family Aphididae; genus Chaitophorus; species Chaitophorus viminalis. The sequence continues at coordinate 15,202 of JAIPRK010002360.1, read as the reverse complement.
TACGGCATACTCATAAATAAACCAGCAGAAATAGTGGACTATAAAAACTGCATGAGTAGCATTGAACAGAGTGATCAAATGCTCAGCTATTACTCGTCTCCAAGAAAATCGGCTAGATGGTAAATCTTAAAAACAGAAAATGCTCATTTCCATTTATGTGTCAGCTGTGTTAAACAGTCAAATTTTGATAAAATATATAGTGGCTAGGTAATACGTCAAACAAATTTGTTATATTATTACAATGTTCTTAAATTATAAAATATATTTATTAAATGTTTATTTAGATGGTCTGGAACAGTACCATTTGGACTACAGTTTACATCAATAACATTTTGATAACAAAGAACTTGATGGTTGTTTCCTCCTTTGTATTTGACAGATATACTAAATAATTTACAAATAAAAAAAAAATCCAGGTCATAACTGTGATTTATTCTTGGTCACAAATTCACAATTGACTACACTAATGTGTATGTATGTTTGTTGTCACTCTCGACTCTATCATTGTATTTGTCATAAACCTCAAATTCTAAATTAAATATTCATATGTTTATTTAATGCTGTGAAATGTAAGAATGAATTAATGCCAAAATGTTCTTTAAAAATGGATTCATACTGTGCAGTATATATAATATAAATCCACAGGGCCGTATTTGGACTTTTTACGCTCCGGGGCAACATATTTTAGACGCCCCCTGTATTCCCCCCCCCCAAAAAAAAGTTATTTCCTTTATATGTATGATTTATCTACTTTGTTGTAAATAGTTGTAAACCTTGTTCTAGTCCACAGAAAATGTTGTCAACTATCCTATAATTCCTATACAATATGTGAAGCCCATTCTTAGACTTATATAATACCCCACAGACTTCATTGTCATACCCCCACATATAAAATATAAGTAAATTAATATAATAAAATTTTAAAATTGAACAAATTAAATACTTACTATAATCTATATTATATATAATCTTACAAACTCACTATATCCATATCTTTAACAGGTGTATCTACTTGCATAGAGAAACTTTTTGTGTAATGAAATATAATTTACACTTTACACGGAATACTTGTAAAAATACATAAAATAAGCTCTAACCTCTAAAAATACTTGATATTATAGATTTATTTATACAATTTTCGATTTAGTGTTACAATATAATATAAATAGACAAAATCATTTCCTTGTTTTACAATATAATTTTATAAAAATAATGCATACTAAGACACATTATAATACAATTAAAACTTTCTTCTTGATTGGAGGTTTGCAAATGAATGGATTATTTCTTCAAAATCTGTTTCTTCAGTTAGTTCATTTTCTATTGTTAATAATGCTAATGCAGAACACCTTTCTTGGCTCATAGTTGACCTAAGATAATTTTTAACTCTTTTTAAAACAGAAAATGAACGCTCAGCTAAACAGTTGGTAGATGGCACTGACAAAAAAATGCGTAGTGCGACTTCTACATATGGATACAAAATTAAAAAATTATTACTTCTTATCCATAACATGAGTTGTTGAATTGTCTTAGGATTGTTATCTGTAGTTTCTATACTCTTTATGTGTCCTTGTAGCTGAACTACTTCATTAGCCAAGTTTACATTAAAGTCGTTTGGATAAACTTCACACAATTCTTTGGCACATCGATTAATTTTTTCAGTTGAATATTGAGTTATATTATGAAAAAATGAAAATGTTTTTACTAAATTATCATATGCAGACTTTCTTTTTTGTAACTCGTATAGTTAATTATCAAGAATAACATAATATGTCTTTATTATAAAACTTTCTCGGCCAACTAAAGTCACTTCATTGGATCTATTTTCACCATGTTGTAATTTTCGTTTTATTTTCCGTTTTTCATTTTCTTCAAAGATACTCAGTCCAGATAATTTTTTAGCAGAATTTTCATAATTTAGAAATGTATTTCTATTTCGAGCTGATTGAATATAATGTAGCACAGAATCATATAATTGAACAACAGTGATTAAATCAGTTGAGACCGATTGCAATGTTTTACTAGTTTTGTTCAACATTTCTAGAATGTCACCCCAAAATACAGCCATAAAAGCACATTCAAAACGATTTAATTTTTTTAATATTCCTTTTGCTCCACAGCGTGAAGCTGGTTTTTGATAATGATCCTCTGAAAATGTTTTCAACACTCCAACAACTAAATCCCAATTTTTAGTAAGAGATCTACAAGCATCATCCCAAGCCGACCATCGAGTTTCAGATAACCCTTTCAATGTTACTTTTGCATTTAATATTTCCCAACGTTGATTTGACGCAGAAAAAAAACAGTACACCGTTTGTAACAATTCAAAAAAATGACAAGCTTCTTCACAGTAACTTGCAGCACAACTACCAACCAAATTTAAAGAGTGAGCTGCACAAAGAGCATACTCAGCCAGTGGATTAACCTGTTTGATTCTTGCTTGTAGGCCTGAGTATGTACCAGACATATTGCTAGCGTTATCATAAGATTGTCCTCTCATGTTAGCTAAATCAATGTTAAATAAAGCCAGAGTAGTCAACACATCATCAGCTAATTTTTCAGACTACTTCTAAGAAACACAAGAACCTTTCTTTAGGATGCCCATCTAAAACATATCTTAGTACAAATGATAATTGGTCGGAATTTGAAATATCAGGCGTCAAATCAACTACTACAGAAAAATACTTGGCTGTTTAAACTTCTTTTATAATATTTTCTAAGACTTTATCACTCATTAAAGTTATAAATTGTTCATATGTATGAAATGATAAGTATGAAGTTGACCCTTTTCCTTTATTCGCATATTTAGAAATGTGAGAAGCTAAAAATGGATCGAAATGTGCTATTAATTCTATTGACATTAAAAAGTTTCCATTGTGTGAGCTTCCAATTTTGTCTGAGTCACCTGTAAATGCCAATCCTCTTATTGCCAAGGTTTTAACCACTACAACAACTCTCTTCAAAACATTTTTCCAATAATGAACTTCATCATTAATTTGGTCTATTAATCCTATTTTTTAATGTTCCTCGATTTTTTAAAGTCAATGTATTTGATTTGTGAACTGGAGATTGCTCGTGTGATGAAATTCTATTACTCGCTCTTTTCCAATCCGAAAATCCAGTAGTAGTAAAAGCAGAATTTGCTCCAAATAATTTGCAAGGGATACAAAAAATAGCACCTGTACTTTGAGAGTATGCAAGGTAATCTCTTTGAATTTTTTCACCATTGATAAGAACTGTATAAAAAAAATTGGCTGAACAGTACCTAAAATGAACTTGTTTTTTCCCTCGAATAACATTATTATAGATTCTTTTTGAATTTGAAAAATCTAATTCTTTAATGTTTAGTGATATTCCACATGTAGAAATTGTGTCTCTTGTAACATCATTAATTATCCATAGTGCAGGATCATTACTATAAAAATTAAAACATAAAACTTGTTTGATAATTGTAAATTGTAATTATAAAATATCTCAGCAACAAAAAATGTAATTAAATATTAGTTAATTAATTCAATCCAAACATAAGTTTCTAAATTTTCTAAATTATTTTACTACATAATTTCATTAATTGTTAATTATTTGTTTTAAAACTAAATATCTGTACTAAAACACAGGATTACTTCATAAACATACTTTAATTTAGTAATTCATAAATATTGTTTTAATTAAAATATGATAAATGTAATTTACCTAGGTGCCATAAACTGATCAACATTTACCAATATATTATCATTGTTTGCCTCTAACAAAATATTTTCTCCATCATTAGAATTATTAGAATTCTCAAGCACTGCTAAATAAATAAAATCAATATAAATATTTTTAATAGGTAACAAAAAAATAAAATGACATGAAATACTTGGGTTATGCATTGGTATCACATTATTAACAACATCCACTTCATCAACAGTTATCGACTGTGTCACTTGATCTTCAGTCACATTACATTCAGCGACATTACTAACATTTTTAGCTAAAAAAAATTTATATTATGAATACTCAGGGAAAGTAATTTATAATATTAGGTATGTTCCCAACTTTCATATTTTTTTACAGACTTATTTATGTAAAATAGTATTAAATTGTTATAAAATAGGTATTTGAATACTATTATTTAATGGGATATTTACGTTCCAAAATATCATATTTTAAATAAAAATGCTAAATGACTTTATTTAGATTTACAATAATTTTTATTGAAAATCGTATGCCTATAACTTAAAATGTAAATGTTAAGTATTAGTATTTTTATATATAATGTAGGTAGAAAAAATATAATATAACAATAAAATATAATTCATTTTATATTTAGCTCATACAATATGAATTAAAAGTATTTGCTTAATAACATTAAACAACAGTAAAAGAGTAAATACCCAGTTATTAGTTAATAATTATTAATTATTATTTATTAGTTATTAGTGTTAATTATCAGTTACTTACTCGAATCAGAACTAACACTAGCTCCAGAATTAATAGTTGAAACAGAAAAAAAATGTTTAATATTTTTAGTCTTAACAACAACATCAGCAATTTGTCTAGCCTTTTCTTTGGCTTTTAACCGGTATCCAGCTCCACTAAGTTTTTTACGATCCATAACTTCCGTTATCGTAAATAGAACCGTAAACGGAAAAAACTTAAATTTAACCGTGTATTGTTTATTAAAATAATAAATACCGTGTGTCTGTCATCAATTCACCAACAGATCTAAACATGTAATGACTAATAATAGGATGCACGTGATTCGGCTATGTCGAGATATTTAACTGCACTTGTTAGGTATCAAAGCGATAACATAATATATTGTATAACTTTAAAATGATTTTGTTCTAATTTGGTAAATAATATCAAATACTGAAATACCGAGAACCACTGAGCTTGTTTACATGATATGGGCACAGCCGCGGCTGTGCACCGCTCATCGTTATCGTGCATTCAAAAAGTCCAATCTATTTATAGATATAATAATATTAAAATTTTTATTAGATACGCCATAATATTTATTTTCAATATAAAATTGCCGCCCCCCCAATAAGCTAAAGAACTTGCCGCCCCGGGCAACAAGGGACAATTGCCCCCCCTCAAATACGGCCCTGGGTATGTCATATTGTAAATTGTATCAATCAATAAAGTATATGTAAAATAAACTCACGAAGCATTGAGTTAGTTACAAGTTACACTTTAGGTATTACTGTTGGTGATACAACTAATGAAAACACAAAAAAAAAAACAAATACATAAATAAACATTTCAATAGTTTTTATATCTATTAGTCAGTGTAATATAGAGTAGAAAAAGCACGAACATTTACACACACAACACAGTGAGGTACTATGACAAAGTTTGCAAAGAGCACCATTTGGGTTGTATGATTAAAAATGACGTATTATATTATATTTAAATACTTAATACTGTTATTATTATAAAAAATTATCAAACAAAATGAAATATTTCCTAGGTAATCAAAAATACCAAAAAAATTTTACTTCCGACCCAGAACTGTTTCGAGACATATTGTTTATTTTGAGATATTGGACAAAACTTTTCATAGTGCTCTTAAACATAGTTATAAGTACATTTCTTTAAAATGTCAAATGAATCGGTACGCGGTAATATTGGTGGTACACTAAATTACCCGGCTTCGTGTGGAACAGCTTTGGTAGGGGCTAACATTAATAATTATTAAAATTTGTTCGTATAATTATTTTTTTCAAGTTGGAATATATAAATATACATTTAAAAAATTATATCATTTCGGTATGCGCATGCTCAGTTCAGCATATTACGTTTTTTTTTTTTAAATGGCAATGCATAAAACCTTATATAATTATTATTCATTATTAGTTTATTTTGAATATTTTTATGTATTTTTTTTTTTTTTTGTACGTGTTTTAAAAATATTAATATAATAAGGGTATAAAATTATTTATTAAAAATCGATTACAATAGTTATTTCATAACTATACACAATATACACAATACTACAATAAATAAAATAAACTATTCAAAGTTTCTTGATTTATTTTCGACGTATAATTGAAAAGGTTTTCTTTTATACTAATTGCTGATATTATTTTATTTTCAATAAGATTATATACATAATTACGATATAATAAATACGATTATATTCTTTAAATCTACTAGATTAACTAGTGGATCTGCGTATACTATTGTTTTCAAATATCCTTGTAAATAGATTTTTTAAGTATATCAGTGTAAATAATCTGGAGATCTTGCTGACCATTCAATGGGTTTGTATTAAGTGCCAAACTTGAACTTCAAGTGGCTCTTATTTAGTTACCTAATTTTGTGTCTAGAACCATTATAGTTTATCAAAATGACTTTAAAAAATAATCCTATCCGAATATAGAGTTCAAAATAAGTGTTGCTATTTAAAAAAACCACATATTGGACAGCGTATGCGCAACCGAAATAATAAAAATTTTAAAATGTGAAAAATTTATAATTTTTATCATACCACTAGCTTATGAAAAAAAAAAATCCGATTTTTTCACATGTAATTCAGCTAAGAAATTTAGTATTGCCTAAATTGGTGAACATACGGTATATGTATAAGTTGTATAATTTATTATAAATACTTAAAATACTATTTATAGTATTTTTAATCAATGATTACACTAGGCGTACCCATAGGCGTACTAGGGGGAACTTGGGGGGGGCTTAGCTCCCGAAATATTTCTATAGCCTTCCTGACCTGTGGTCCTGATCCTGGTCTATGTTGTCTAAGTATTTTTAGCCTCCCCAAAATATAAACTTTAGTTGCGACTATTCTATACGATACACGGTTAAATCACCAAATAATCGCGATCGCGCTCGTCGTAATCAGTCAAAAATACGTAAACAGATCAATGACGTAGTACTGCTGGTACCTAAGCATCGTCACACGCTAACCGGTCCTTATTTAGTACATGACTAATCATTTCCACCCAAATTGAAACTTTATATAGCCATCAATCATTCGTCCTTTCACGTAGACCCATCAACACGCCCAGTGTGGGTATATAGTAGATGATTACGCCGCTGTGCGTACATAGGTATGATATTATATTATTGTATACAACCGTTGTTAAAATCTCGGAAATTATTAGTCTAAACGTCTAAAGAGTCAAATTAGTTTTTACGTTGACGGGTAAAATGATCAGTACGACTTCTGTAAACCGTACACCGCGATTTCGTATAGCTTTCGTATATCAAACTCTGCAGAGCTCCGCGATTTCATAAAGTATATATATAACATTGTTCGCGCAATCGAATACATGAATGATAATTTATAATGATAATAATAATAATAATATGATCTCTACATTTATAATTTACCTATACTAATTGTGTGCCTTGTATTTCGCTCAACAAGGAACATTCTGCTTTTTCGCAGAATCTGTTCCGTAAAAAGTTATTTTGCTGTCTACGCAGTGCATTTGCCAACGTAACGGTCAATTATTATGCTCCATGATCTTTTAAAACGGAAAACATTCAAGTCGGAAACGAACGGCCGTTAATGCGTTACCCGTAATAATATTATTTTTCATTACCGTTATACAAGCTAGAAACCAATTATTATTCGTATGTGTCCCAATCGTAATGGTTCAGGCATAGATATACCTATATATTTGCATTTATTTGACGAAATTATATTTGGTATCGCCATAGGTGCAATTTATGAGGTTACTAGATTCATATTGATCAAATTGAACGTTGGGGGCTTTGCCCCCCACACACACACATAAAAAATTTCATTCATACAGCTTCATTATACTAACTTATTAATTAATAATTCATAATACAATAAACACTAAAGAAAATAAAAAACAGATTTAAGGTAAAAATAAATATATTTTTTATTTTGATTTAAATATTATATTAAAGAAATACATATACATCAGTAATATACTAATATTATTTATTATTTTATCTTTATCAATTTTCGTGCTTAGATCACTCTCGATGTTAATAACTGACAAGTCTGTGAATTAATATCAGTTTGAATAGTTTGATGAACTATAGCATATTTTTCTATAATTTCAATATTAGGACCATCAAAAACCTCAGAATACAAATAAAATATTTAAAAATCAAAATCAAAATTACTTTTTACGGTTTTCTTAATTTTTTAGAGCTCACAACTTACTTCTTGGTGTTTATCATTACTATCATCATTTGACCATTTTGTAAATTGAAAATACTAAATTTTGAACTTTTTAGTATTTTCCATAATAAACTTGAAAAATTATAATAATATCGGTAATTATAAATATTTATAATTAGTTATAATAATAAACTAATAAAATAATAAAAAAAGTAATCAATTTAGTAAAAATAAGCCACAGCAAATAAAAATTCGATGATGCTATAAAAAATATTGGGGTGCTAAGCATTAAATTTGTTTTATTATAAATACTTCCATGTTTAAAAATCACTTTTCCTGTTCCATTTACTTTCCGTCCATCCTTGATCATAATTAATTTTAAAGCTGTGATTCTACACGTACAAATGGTTCGAAAAGTTTATTTATGAATAACAGCCAAATACTGTGTATTCATTATTCACTTTTACTTTTATAGTTTTAAATTTTCTTTAATCGTTTCCAACGCGTTCAATTACAGTTACAATCACGTTATTTACAAAATTAATAACTATATAATCTACAATCATAAAGACTTCGAAACTATGACACTATTAAGACTAAAGAATAAAGGTTCTCACACACTGCTGCGGTACGCGATACGGTATCGGTACGGTACATGTAAAAATAGTGTACCGTACCGATAACGTATCGATTACCACAGCAGTGTGTGAGAACCTTAAGAATAAGTGAATATAACAATAATTACACGCACTAACGGGTCACGTGGTGCCAGAGTGATAGCTCGTTCCCTGACATAGTTCATTGTTAAACGTCTTTTTCTGTCATTTGGACTCGAATAGGTAACCATCTGTGAATTTCTATCCAATTTGGCTATTCTCCTATATTTTTTATGCCTAATTTAGTAGTAAAGTCTTGGGAAAATAAATGCGATGTATTACTAGTCTTGGACGCTGAAATCTTTTTAGGAAAAATAGGCGGCACTTACGTAAATGCATAACGATTATCACTGTAGTTACAATGATTTATTTTTTTGCTGTTTTAATTGCCGTCCATCAATCCTCTGTGCACAATAATTACTATCTGCGCTGATTATCGGTAAAATACACTTGGCTTATCGACATGAGCGTTTGTTTTAATTGCAACAACACAATACTCTTGAGTACGCGCGTAACATATGTCATATCCAAACGATATTACTTATTAAAACATCACCTGATAGAAAGTAATTGCGGTTAGCTGCAGTATAACACTGAAACCGCGTTAGGGAATTTAGAAAACTCCACTGCGGGTATACCATTATTTATGCTGGAAATTAAACACTCGCTCGCTGCTCGTACCGCTGCAGCTGATGAGATAATAATAATGTAATAATACGAGTAGAGGTACTATGATAATAATAGGTCGTGCTTATTTGGACCATTAGGGCTTTCGCGGACGATATTATTCGCAATACGAAATGCAATCGTACCATTCGTACATGCATGATTCCGCCTAGTTATGAATTCATCAGCTGTTGACGAATATGATGCCTGTGAGTGTGTGTGAACCGCGATCATTACGGATTAGCAGAAACTGTTCAAACCGATGTTCATAATTTTATTCATATAAATTCTCATAAACGACCACATGTACTACATGATAAAAATATATATTGCATTGTACGTACTGTAATCGCATTATTATTCATATTATGGAAAAAAAAAGTATATAATATATTATATTCCAAATTATTATTACCGAACTCAACGTTGACATATAATATAATATCAATAATAATATAAATATAATAAAAACAATGTCGATCGAAAAATGTATTCTCTAAAAGCATCTAGATTCTTACGGAGTTGTGGGTATTACTTTTGGCGCGAGACATGACATAATATATGTAACGGTAATTTTAAATAATTTAATCTAATTGGAAAAAATGTTACTCTACCGTAATTGTTGTTTTGAGTAAACAAAAAATACCTTGGTACATAGGTTTTGAATAAAACTGTTTGGGATTAATAGGTAAAACAAATTAACAAAATAGTATACCACTTAAAAATTTGAATTTAAAAGAATTAGGTTACTCGCCGCCAAAATTGGAAATTAACATAAGTAATTTTTTTTGTATCGATAATTCTTACCTATATACATAAATCTGATAAATAATATCAATTACCTACAACATGGGTATAATTTTTATTAGATTCTGAACGGAATGATAGAATCTATTGGTTTTACAATGAAGTGTTTTTTTTTTTTTTTTTGTTTGAGGACACCTTTTTTGTAAGTAAAATTGCTTCGGTTTTCTTAAACAGTAACTTTTCTGAAAGGAAAGTGAATGTAGATGGTACTTGGGTAAGTCAAAAAGTCAACTTTTTCAATACTTTTTAAAAGCGTCGAGAAAACGATAAAAAAAATTACGAAAAAACAGGAAATTTTACGCAAAATCATGTTTTTACAAAATACATTTTTTTAAAATGCTCTAACTCAAAAACGAAAAACTGCAACAACTTGAAATTTTTACCAAATCTTTATATTGCCATTTTCTATACATGCTTAAGTTTTCAAACTTTATAGACAATTATATATTTATATTATTTATAGACAATTTAAATTTTCGATTATTGTTAATTTTTTTTTTAAAACATCTATAAAATTTAATTGGCTGATCGAAAATCAAAATTTGCTGTTTAAACGCTTATAAAAAAAATTATTGTTTGAGAAAATCGAAGCATTTTTACTACCAAAGAAGGTGTCGTCAGACATAACCATCACTCCGTTCAGAACCTAAAAAAACTTTTTGGCAAAACAACGTTTGTCGGGTTAGCTATTTGGTACATATTTGTTTATAGAATCTGTGTTTTACATTGTATACGTCGAGTGTGTCGAGAGCAAACCGGGGTCCGGGAGTAGATATTATTGTCAGGTTGACACTAACCAGTAGGTACAAATATGGATTTATCATCCAGTCAGTCTGTTGTGAAACTTGGAAAACGAATATATTCACGGCTGTTAAATTTCAGACAGTGAACGTGAAATATTCTTGGATGTTGTGTATGATATTAATATATTATGTATGAAACCACGAATCACTAAAATGAGTCACGCATTAAATATTATAACAATTGATCTTTTAAATTATACTTGCCAGAATACTTTATTAAAATTGTTTTTACCCCCTTCCAAAGTATAAAAATCATTAAACCCTTACCAATTGAATAAAAATATATTATATTATTTAATTAATTACGTCTCCCGCAACAAATAAATATAAAAATTAATATTTTGATACATATTTTCAAAATGAATACATATATATGCATGTAAACAAATCTCTTTATATTACCTCGTACAGTATTGAAATATAGACACTGACTTATTGATAATTACTCATTGATATTAGACCATATACAACATCATAAATCAAAATATTTAAACAAGTGTGTAACATTAAAACCCATTATAGGATTGTCAGTTTGGTTTACCATCTGTTGATTTACTAACTATAAATTATTTTTAGTATTTATTAAAAAAAAAAAAAAACCCGAACACAAACTCAAAAACTAACAATGCAAATAATATATACATTAAAAAATATTAACTGCACAAAAATAATAGGTACCTACTATTTATTCAATTGATTTATAAATTTATTTTTTTTTATGAACTAAAACTAAGCAATTCAAATATATAAATTATTCCAAATAACAGACAATAACTTTTGAAAACTATTGAAAATATTTTAAATTTTGAAGTCTAAAATACAAACTCGATTCAATTTTATTTCAGAAAATTTGCTATAGGAAATTGAAGCATTTTCAATACTTCAAAATGTATCCTGAGACATAAAAAAAAAAATACTAAAAAAAAACACACCATTGTAAAATCAATACATTCTTCAATCCATTCAGAATCTAAAACAGTAAAAAAAATAAAAGCTTAATTCGTGCTTAAACCTACATCCCCCTCATTGCATAATCTTGGATACACCAGAACTCCAGTGAATAAAGCCAATATTAAAGGATTTTAATACGGAATAAGAATTATGATTTATGGAAGAGAACCAGCATGATATCGGACATTATCACTTATCAACGAATATATTGGGGGCCCAACATCAACATGAAGTTATATTCGTTATTCTACAATATTTTAGTAATTTACTGTTTCCCCAAAGAACTACTATTTGAATAAAATTTGCTTCACGTGACGTGGTCATAATACACAAACTTCTATTATATACGTAGATATCGCACTCATATAATCACATGAAGTATTGCATTTTCCTGGCCGCCATTTTCTTGGTTGGCAAAATATACTTATTCTATATGTGCAACGTGCATTGACATTTGTTGTAAAAGTACTTACTATAAAGTTTTATTTAAATTTTTCTTATAGTAATAAAAAATAATCATAACAGTGTCGTGTGCTGCATACGGATTTACCAATAGATACCATCCTTTTCAAAGTATTCTTTTTTTATAGTAACATTGGAAAGAATAAAACCTATAATCAGGGGCAGAGATAGTTTTAATAATCTAAAATAATAGATAAATAATTCAATGATGAACAATAATTTAGAAGAATTTATGTTAATGTTTTTATGTATTATCCAATCTGATGGAACTAGATAATGATATAGTAATTAATTAATTGGGTACTAAAGATAATGTGTGAAGTAAATTGTAATTATTGTAATTATATTAATTATTATTATTTGTTAAACGTGTATATAGTAAATGCTTCATAATAAGGAAATGTTGTATTTTATATTAAGTAAGAAAGTAAGAGGACATTGTAAAATACAATATTTGTTATTTGTTTTTTTTTTTATATATAAATTGTGTTGCGATTGTTTTAACTAATAATGTATAAATAAAAATTTTAATTTATTCAAGTTGTCAATTTTAACCTGTACTATATTTATTTCTTCAAATTCTGATTACTTTAACTTCAAAAGTACCTATCTTCAAGATTTTTTGAATCACTATAATTAGTATAACTACTTTAAAATTAATCTTATATTCCTAGAGTCGGAATTTATTATTGCCAAAAACCTACTTTCTAAAAACAAAAATAACTGTCCTTCATGATATTACTCCATATCAAAAACATTGTTGGAAATTCCAAAGTTTTTTCCGACGACAATAAAAATTGTTTATATTTTAATAACTCTACCCGTATCAATTACTTCCAACGAACGTTCTTTTCGTCATTATAACGCATAAAAACTTGCTTTCGACTAACAATGACTTTGCTAGTGATTGCTATTGAAGGTGATGAAGCTTCAAAAGTAGATCTACCGAAAGCTATGGACATATTTTCAAACATAATGTCTCCTAGATATCCATTAAAAGCTTGAGCTTATATTTATTTTTGATATTAAATTTCAATTTTAGTTATGTCATTATCATTGACTATGAAATATTATGTTATTATTAGGTAACTATATTATTTATTTATCTTCATTGATATCTTAATTTTCTTTTAAAAAAAAATTGCTTAATAGATATAGCATTAGTTTTAAAAAATATTAGGCTTGCGATTCTTTTTTCAATCGTAATGATCATCATTGTATACACCTATTATTGTAACTAAATGATCATTGGGCCGATAATAGTTTTGCCCCACCTCAAGAAAATCTTTTATAACGCCCTTGATTTAATGTCTTTTAGATCCTGAACGGATGAATGGAGTGATGGAATCTATTGGTTTTACAATGATGTGCGTTTTTTTATATTTAATTGGTTTTTATTTTTTTTTTTTTTTTTTTGTGTCTGAGGATAAGATTTTTGGTAGTAAAAATGCTTCGATTTTCTTAAACAGCAACATTTCTGAAAGAAAAGTGAATGTAAATGGTACTAGGGTGAGTCAAAAATCCAACTTTTTCAATACTTTTTTATAAAAAAAAAAAAAAAACGTTAAAAAAATTACGAAAAAACAGGAAATTTTACACAAAATCACGTTTTTACAAAATACATATTTTTAAAATGCTCTAACTCAAAAACGAAAAACCCCAACAACATGAAAAGTTCATTAAATCTTTATGTTGGTGTCCTCTATACATGGTTAAGTTTTCAAAGTATTTTGACATATTTTGACTTATTTATAGATAATTTAAAGTTTCGATTTTTGTAAATTTTTTTTTTTAAACACTTATAAAATTTAATTGGCTAGCCGAAAACTATCGAAAATTTAATACAAAGTTTATAGTAAGCATAAATTATCTGCACTAGAAAAAATCAGTGATCATTGCACTCAAAATTTTTTTATGAGCTCATAAAGCTCAAATTTGTATAAAATGTGTCAAAATCACGATAATTTGCAAGTTATTTTGTAAATAAAAAATCATAAAATATTTTCTGTTTATACTTAAGGTTAAAAATGTTGACACTAGTTTGTCCATAAGTTAATCTTCAAAAATATATAAAAAAATGTTTACCGGACTTAAAGGAAAAATTTTATTTTATGACTGAAATTTAAATTTTTACGAAATTGCATTATAATTCAATTTAAATATAAAATATATTACATACACATTTTTGACAAACATATTAACTCCTTTCAGAATCGTTATTCGTATACAATGATATCTATCATTGCATTTAAATTTAACAAATTCATTTTAATAATAACCTATCCTATAAATGAGGTACACTCCACTCCCACTGTACAGCAAAGCGAGTCTCACCCGTTTTTTTTATTATATTAATATATTTAATATAAATTACTTCACTTTTGAATAAATACTCTTATATTTTTAATCCATGTAGACTGATTGAAGATTTAATTTTAATTTATCTCTAAGTCAAATACAATTTTACTAAAATAAACTTCGCTATTCATCTTGTTAAAATAACATATTCCAGTAATTTTGATGTATATATAGCAGTAGTATTTATTAGTAATTTGTTGTGATATATGCCATAGCCATAATTTGTATGCCAACCAAGAAAATGGTGAATACATGATAACGCACCACAGCTGTGCTTCAACACTCCCAACGTAAAAATATGTTAGTTGTGTTAGTACCTTATCTATAGTATATTGATTTAATTATGTACTCAATCATATTTTCGAATATTCAATTTAGAAACAATTTAT
>JAIPRK010002359.1:0-21842 GCA_025469195.1 Chaitophorus viminalis | reverse complement strand
GTAGAATACTTTGTTATAAGTGCAGGAGACACGATAGTGCAAACTGCAATAGAGCAATGATTGATGAAAATAATTGTTTTATAATGTAGAAATAAAACTAGAATTTAAACTATATTAATATCAAATTGAATAATATCGTCGTCTCGTAGTATACTAAATAATAAGAATCTGATAATAATTTGTTTAATGGTTATAACATATAACTTATAAATGTTATAATACGATTAATGCGAAGAATACAACATACAAAAAATAAGATTATTTATCTGTGTATATACTGCAGCTGTAAATATACCTAATATTATTTACAAATTATACTCGATAATAATACGAACGAAAATAGAAATGCATAAGACAGAGCACTGCTACAATAATGGGGGTTTTCCAGTAAATCATGATAATAGAGTTGATAACTCTAAAATTATTAATATTTTATACATTAATTTTTGAACACTTTAAATCTTATGTTTTCGCCATAAAAATTTGCCGCCCGGGGCAGCTGCCCCCTTTGCCCCCCCCCTTAACCCGGCACTGAATGTGTTCCTAATAAAAATAGTAAAAATAAAAAAATTAACAAAATCCAACAACTTAGCGGGACGTAAGAGTTTTTCCCGTGAAACAGTATTTTTATACTGAAATCACATCAGATCCGACGCCTTTAAAACAAAGTTTTAAATTGTACTGTTTCACAAAATTAATATTCAATTCACCGGTGTGAAAAGACAAAATTGTATTAATAAGTTGGAACATAGAATATAGAAAATGTTTTAATAAGGATATTTATTTTTCAAATTCTTGGAACGATGTTTACCAGATATTTATTTTTATAATCAGAACCTAAAATTTAAAATTTAAACAAATAATTTTCTCTACTCTACATCTTAAAAATTATTAAACGTATGAAATTGACCATTGACAAAAAGGTTTCGCTAATGCTTGAGATGTGCAATATGAAGAAATTTAAATTAAAATATATTGATACCGGCCAAGACTCTTTCATGCGAAGTCTCAAGCAACATAATTAGTAATATTCAGATACCGCATAAATCAGTAAATGTATAATATTCAGAAGTGCACATGATCAAATGAATACATAAAATAGGAGTATTATGTTAGAATACATACTAGTAGAATAAATGACAAGAAAGATCCACTGTTTTTATTTTAGTTCTACGTACGTATGTTAAACAAATAATGAATTATTTAGCCATGACACCATAAAAAAAGTTTATATTGTTGCAAGAACAACGTAAATAATTATTATAAAAGATATAAAAATAAATATTTATCATACATAGTTATACGTATTTATATCTTTTTTTATCTTAAGCTAAAGTGTGTATAAATTTGTCTTAATTTAATCAGCTCCACCGTGTAATGATACTACCTAATAAAGTATAGGATACAGAATTAACTGTTTTACAGACGGGAGTTTGTCAATGGTGAGCCACTAATAAGGGTATGTTTACATTTTAAAGCAATGATATATTATCATATCCTGACATATACTATTCCAATAGTTTGTTGTGACTTGTGTTCATTAAATGTAAATCTTTGGGAATACAATAAATTCGAAGTATAGTCGAGAATGTTAAATTTGTTGACACGCACTACTATATGTAAAATATTTAAAAAGTATATAATGTTGGAATAGCTTATAAAATATTTCATCTCGATTGGGTATACAATATCAGCTTAAGATTTTCTTTTAGAGTTTTAAAAATGTTGTTTAAATATGTAACAACTAAATGTTTATATAATATTGATTTTCTTTTTTCGTTTAAGTAGCTGATAAGATGATTTAAAGAAAATAAATTATTTTTAGATTCTGAACGGAGTTATGGAATCTATTGATTTCACAATGATGTGTTTTAGATTCTGAACGGAATGATGGAATCTATTGGTTTTACAATGATGTGTTTTTTTTTTTTAATTGTTTTTTTTTATTTTTTTTTTTTGTGTCTGTCATCACGTTTTGAGGCAGTAAAAATGCTTCGATTTTCTTAAACAGCAACTTTTCTGAAAGGAAAGTGAAACTTTCGTAGAAACTTGAAAGTTTTACCAGTTGTTAAGATAGGCATTTCTCTATGTCATATTTTTTTCAAAATATTATATTCATTTTTAAGCCACTAATAGGCATTTAAAATAATCGATTTTTTTACATTTTTTTTTTTTTATAATCGGTGTTAAAAAAAAAATTGACTAATACAAAATACTTGAAAATTTAATAGAAGATTCCACACAAGTAGCTGTTATTGTCATTCACAAATTATTAAAATCCATAGGCCCAATTTTTTTTTATAAGCGTTTGAACAGTGAATATTGATATAAAATTACATGTAGAATATATTATAATGTATAATATTTTAGACTGACAAATGATTCGGTTTTTGAAATTTACTGTAATGTTACGTGCCGGGAGTGGCTCTCGACAGAGTAACACAATACAAAGTGTTAAACAACCTTGTCAGTGGATTTAAAGATATAAAGTACTTTTAATAAGTTAATGTAAACTTTATTTAACACTTTTAAGTAAATCAACAAATTCAAACAAGTTAATGTGCATATGTAAGTTGAGCTTGATGACTGAATCCGTCTGATCCTCCTCATATGGCTGGGTTGATACGTCTCCTTTTGATGTCGGTCCGGAACTCTTTTATATGTAGCTATTTGCCCTTGTAGTTGTTTTTGCGTTGAATGTATTGACGTCTTTTAGGTGATTCTTTGACTTTTGGCTAATATTAGAAAAGGTTACATATTCCTAAATCGCGTGTTCGGTTAATCGGTTTTTGCATGCGTATATTTTATGTTTAATTAATATATTTTTACAAAATATGGGTATAAAGTACATTTGAAGGTGATCTTAATTTTATGTTAATCGGTATTTTTTTACAAAATATGGAAAATATGGGTACACAATACAATTATAAATAGATATTTTGCTTATGATAGTGATTTACACTGTATATTACAGTAACTCAAAAACAAAAACCGTAACAACTTGAAATTTTCACCAAATCCTTATATTGGCACTTGGGCAGATGGTACTTGGGCAAGTCAAAAATACAACTATTTTAATACTTTTTGAAAAAATTGAAAAAAACGAGAAAAAAATTACGAAAAAACGGGAAATTTTACGCAAATTCACGTTTTTACAAAAAACATTTTTTTAAAATGCTCTAACTCAAAAACGAAAAACCGCAACAACTTGAAATTTTCACAAAATCTTTATATTGGTGTTCTCTATTCATGGTTTAGTTTTCAAATTGTTTTGACATATTTTGACTTAATTATAGACAATTCAAATTTTCGATAAGTAAATTTTTTTTTTTTTAAATATCTATAAAATTTTATTGGCTAGCCAAAAACTCTTGAAAATGTATTAAAGGATTAATTATAAGTTTTACTAGTTTTGACTAAAAAATATCGGAGATCGTTTCACTCAAATTTTTTTATAAGCCCATAAAGTTAAAATTTGTATTAAATATGTTTAAATTGCAATAATTTGCAAGTTATTTTGTAGATAAAAATTCATAAAATTTATTCTGTTTATACTTAAGGTTTAAAATTTTAACTCTAGGTTAAACTAACCTTCAAAAATATAAAAAAATTCTACCGAACTTAAAGGAAAAATTTTTATGGCCGTTTGAAATTTAAATTTTTATGAAATTGCATACTATTGCATTATATTTAAATTTAATTATGAAATACTATATTATTATATACCCATTTTAGACCAACATATGAACTCCGTTCAGAATCGTTATTCGTGTACAATTATACCTATCATTGCATTCAAATTTAACAAATCCATTGTAAATGACCTATGCTATAAAGGAGATGCACTTCACCCCCAACTATACAGCAAAGCGAGGCCCATCCGTTTTTTTTGATATTAAATTTTGAAACCATGAGGTAAGTATCTTGATACCTATTTTTAACTCCAATTTTTCATTGGTGAATTTAATAATTTAAATACATACAAAAAAATAATTCCGTTTTTCACATAAAATATTTTTATACTTGATCGCTATGTAAAATAAAAATAAAAATCTTATAATTTTTTACTTGTAACATTAGTTAAATTTGCCACCACTTGCTATAGGTCAATCATGATCATACTTATTCCCAAAACCAAGCCCTGCAATGTCAGGCTACTAAATTCATGAGTAAATGACCACACATTTTAATATATATAAATTCAGTTAATTCATATATTTCAGTTCCGTCAACAAAAGTAACAACAAATATTAATTTTACAGTGTCTTGTAAGTGTTTTTTAAATGAAGGAAATAAATTAGCAAAATTTTGATTTTCGAATAAAAACTGATGACTTTAATATGGAATTATCAGAATATATTTCCTATATTCAATAATGTATTTATTAACTTACGTTTGATAAGTATAGTTATATGTGGGTTCGTCGTATCTAAAACATAGTTATATTTGACATTAGCATAACTCAACTGAACTTGACATTTTTTAATATCACTTTGACACATATAATATTCCAAATCGGTAAAAACTAAACAATGACAATAATTATGATACATGTATTGAGTCGTTTTTTTAAGCAACTGTTTTAATTGGGTTATTTGTTAATTTTAAACTTATATTTTAAACTTTGTACATAGGTATGTGAATACAAATGAAAAAAAAAAAAACTTTCCATTTTTTTAGCTAAGCTATAATATAGAAAGGTAAAAGCAATTTTAAAAATACTATTAAGTTGTAAACATTAATATTTAAATTCTAATCGTATTGATTTAAAAATATAAAACTCTAGCGAATAATACTAATTAAAGTTGAGAGTATTTCCAGCTATACTATGTTACTCATAATATATTATTATAATGACCATTATATAGTAGACAATGTTTTTATCGACCAAATTTTGTACCTGTATAAGTTGTTATGTTTTGTGGTTGTATTTTGGCTGTTGGTAGTTTCTACTTATGACTAAATTTTGGATTGATTATGAAAATCGGGAACTTCAACTAGGTACTGGGACATTTAAAACGGACGCTTTGAATGCTGACTTACAATTTGAACATCCCTTGAATATTTTGTTATGTGGTCAATAGAGCAGAGAGCACATTTAGCAGGACTGTCGCTATCTTTAGTGCACTCATTGGTATGATAATCTTACCCACATTTCACGCAGTAAGACTCGAGGCTACAATAATTGTGCGTGTGTCCTTATATTTTTTCATTTTGTGCTTCATCAATAATACCATTCTATTTAAATTTAAGATTTTCCGATAAACTATGAAAATAACGCATCTGTATTAATAAATTTAAATTCCACCAGTTATAAAAACTAAAAATCAATGTTACAGAAACATTCTTAACATTCACTAATATTCTTAAGTTCGCTGCGAGTCGTAAGTTACTATCCTTATAAGTTTGAATGTATTCTTTCTAAAAGTACCTCTTAACTATTTCCTTCTTTAATATCTGGGCAATTTGATTCATTTTATTAAAGTTGGGTTACTCGAGTTACTTAAATCTAGTGGCTTGCAGCACCAGTATGAGCTGCGTAACTAACAAATTCTAAGATATCACGTTGTATTAATAATTTGTCAACTCATTAACGTTTCCTTTGTATGGTGACTCTCACGCTGAAAGAAACACTAATGAAAAGCAAGACAAAAGTTTAGAAAGAGAAAAGAATTTGAGTAATTTTCAGATTAATTGCAAGCAGTCAAAGTTTTGTTACTACCTACATCAATTATATATTGCATTTAAATCAAAGTTGTCACAAAAAAACTTTTACTTCATTATAATATATGTACATAAACTGTATAAAATTTTACTTCATTTTATTTAATATTACGAGTTGAACGTGTTACATAGAAAACAGTTCATCGATGTAGAAGAATTGCACTACGGAAATTTAGTTGGTTAATACGATGTTAATAATAGTAACTTAATATATTATAACATGTTAAAATAATATAATACGATCATTTTAATATGAATATTTTAGTGATACATTCTGTTTAAAATTGAAATACACCGAAAATGGATTATTATGTTAGGTTGGTAATATAAAAAAGATAATAAATTTATAATTTTCTTGACATTAACTAAACACACAATACATAATGTAAATAAACCTTGTAATAATGAATATATTATTACAATAAAATAAACCCAAACTAAATACTTTTAGATTATAATATTGGGAAAACATAATGATAAAACGAACAGAACAAGATTTTAGATTATTATATACAAATTTTAGACAAACATATTAACTCCGTTCAGAATCGTTATTCGTATACAATGATATCTATCATTGCATTCAAATTTAATAAATCCATTGTAATAATGACCTATCCTATAAACGAGGTGCACTCAACCCCCAACTGTACAGCAAAGCGAGGCCCACCCGTTTTTTTTTTTGTTTATAAATCAATTATTTGTTACATATAGTTACAATAAAAATATAGGGGAGTATGTAATTGATGACGATGAGCGTAAATTTAAGGCGTTATACATTGTTAGCGCTTTGACGTATTTTATTTAAATACATTATAAATATAAATCATTTTAAAGTTGGAGAAAATTCCAAGATTATTGTTGTTTTAGCCTTCGAGAAGGATTCCCGGGAAGAGAGTGGACGAGTAAATGAGTGGGAAGTAAGTAAAGTAGAGATTTGAGAGTTGAGAGAATACAGTTCTTAGAAGGACGCCACATCTACATATGTGTTGTCTCTGTCTTACAAACGTACTTACACCATAGAAAATGTTTGTACACTAGTTCAAATACTAATTTAGTGAGCTTTAATATTAGCTTAAACTGACGTATTGTAAAACATCATAGGAAGAATATTATTTATGTTTATACGTTGGTTTTTTACGATACTTTAAATTGTAGGCGAGATATGGTATTTTTTTTTTAATTATTGTAATATTTCCCATACTCATAACTGGTTTAAAAATAATATTATAATTTAAACTGTAATAATTAATGTATAATTAATATATTACCTTATATTAAACAATAAAAAATAATAATAATTAATAAATATAAATAAACTAGATATTATTTTAAACACATTTTTTTCAATTCCCACGTAAGACACTTTCCTGCTCATGGCGCTCCCTCGGAGAATGTCTTAAGCGATTATTACTTTAATTGCTTCATGAAATTATTCATTATTTACAAAAGAAAATAGTACCTCAAATTTGAATTTAATACTTCAGCAAAATATTTTCACGTTCTAAATATTTTTGGTTTGCAATTGAGGGAAGATTAAACAGAATCTCTTCTCTCAAATTGAGAAAATTAGAAATTGATCAATAAATTAAACGTGTAAATAAAGTATAGAAATTTTTGACATGGTACGTAATTTTACTAAAATTACATATTATCCTCTATCCACACATTAATTTAATAGACAATTAGTTCATAAATTTACTTTAATCATAACTGTTCTAAAAGCAAAATTGTAAGAAACACGCAGAACAACGTAGAACAACATAGGTATAGGTAACGTAATTGATACATTTAAATATTAACCAGGATAACTCGTTTAGCAAACAACAAAACTACATTGGTGATGACTGATGAAATTGACAGATAATAAATTAAATATACTAAGTCAACCATAGTACAGTTTAAATCCCTTACTTTACCAGTGCAAACATAAAATATAATAATTCATATATTAAAGATAAAATAATAATTTTATAAATTATTTTATAGACGAGGATTATATTTTTAAGTTTATGTTAGTAAAATAAGAAATTTAAATAAATTACATTGCCTAATGTCCATTCAACATATGACGTGTTTTATTTCTTTAGTATCTGTAAAAAATATATATGGGTTTATATTTGATAAAATAATTAATTGTACTTTTTCTTTGATTTTAGTTTATTCACTACTTTACTTGTATTGGTAATTTTATAATAACTAACAATTTCGTGTTTGGTATCAGTTTTTTATTCGATCACATGGATAAATTTGTCGATTTATGGTACCTATAGAAGATTTTAACTATAAAATATATACTCTCTCGGTGACTTGCAAGTACATAAATTGTTATTCTTGCAATACCCGGGATTCATGTGTGTAATGTGAATTAAATCCAAACCAAATATTCACCAAATATATTTTTAATTTTTATAAATGATCTGTACGCAAAAATCGTATTATTTTTCTAACGTCATCACACTAAAACGACTTTTACATTGTTAAGTTATAACATTCACGCATATTATTCTCAAGGTTTCTCTCTCTTATTTTAAGTAATTTTCAAGATACATTTATCGTGATAGTTAAACATGATACTCATTTTACAGTTTTATTAAACTGTATTTTAAACATGTTATTCGCATTAACGAACATGCTAGATAGTGATTTAACAAAAAATCCTATACTAACTAACTAACATATTGGTAAGATAACACAACGCTTATCCTTTTGGTTTTCATTGAAAATTTTGTATTTAATACTATATATTATGTTGAACACGAATGTCTTATCATAATTCCATTTGACGACTTGTCTTCTCAGCCAACTAATAAAATATTCATGTAACAATTTATATCTTATTCCTCGGATGGTTGATTTAATACAAAATTCCATTCAAACCATATATGTGTGTGTGTGTGTGTGTGTGTGTGACATGGAGTCCCCACTTCAACTCAATAATGTATTCACCCTGAATTGAACATATTCTAATTACCGTTTAAGGGAGTGTGAATATTGTTTTAGACAAATATAAAAAAGTGTCGTAATGTACAATTCAGTACCATATAAAAATGTATCCAAATATTAACGTAGGTACAACATTTATTTTTCTAAACTTGTTAAAAAATATAAAAATTTCATTTTTAAATCTTATGTTTAAGTAAATTAAAAAATATTCTTATAATATTTGCATAAATTTAAATTTAAAAATTAATTAACAACTGTAATATTTTTAATATGTTTGTTAATTAAAAATCATTACTAAATAATGTTAGTAGAAATAGAAATTTTGGAAAAATCATAGTAACTATTAGTGCAGTTAATATTTAACATTATAAAAAATCTAAACTTTACAATTTAAAATAAAAATAAATATTTAATATTGATATATAATTAAGTTATTTGATAGTAACTAACCAAAAAAAAAAAAGAAAAAAATACTACTAAGCAGCTACTTATTATTAAAACAAAATTACTGTAGGTAAAAGTAAAAATGTCTACTCTTCATATAATAAATGTAGGAATTGTCAGAGGTATTGAAAAACTATTTTCAAATATTAATGTTTATTTTTACACTTATTTCAAGTAAAAAAAAAAAAAAATTATTTTAAAAAATGTCAAGAAATATTTCTGACTATATAGTTTCCATTTCTCAGAAAAACTTAAGAAAATAAATAATGCAAAAGTAGTATCAAAATATATTATTGATAACAAAGTTCAATACTTAAATCTTATAGCCATATCTACTTTCTGCATAACTGAGTATTAAATCTAACTATTTATCAATTATAATGGTTATATATATATTTTTTCTTGTGTTAGTATATACAGCGGGTTTCGATCATAAGAATAATTATTTTCATTTAACATTATAATTGTAAGGGGGGTGCTAGAGAAATGCATCTGAAATTTCTCGGTTTACAACCTATTCTGTAAAACACTTCGAAAATATAATCTTTTAAAATTTTAGGATACAGAAGAAGTCAGCTGTACTATCCTTTTTTTTATTTAATTGAAATGAAATTAAATGGGGGAAAACAACCAGTGGTCTCATATTATAATCAACATAGTATATGGAGTAACTGAAAAGATTTACATTAAAATATAAACATTTCGATTATATACCATTAGATTAATGTGTATTAAAAATGAAATATTTTATTTTATTTACACAATGACTGAGCCCGTACCTACATCATACGCATTATAGTGGCATACTCCAAGTAAAAAAATAATAATAATACTACTTTTATTTATACTATTATTATTTTATTTGCTTGAATCGATTTTTATAAACGTACTTAAAAAAAACCCCACTGATTTATTTTCCAATGAAACAATAGTTATGTTATATATCACTATAAAACTATGCCGATCACTGAACGTTACAATAATTACGTCATGATCCCTATTACGCGTGCGTACAATGCATTTACACACAATGCGATCTCGTTCAAATCACTGACCCGGGCTCAGATTTTTTGCTGTTTTCCCGTGTTTCTGTATGATATACTATTGTAGCGCCTTATTTTAAGATTTATACTTAGGTCATAAATAGGGTGCACATTTCACTATTTCAGTACTTTTAATGTTATAAAATCCTAGCCCTGCATATAATATCGAATTGCCATATTATGCCCATATCATAATATATTGGTATATTGGTATATGATATTTATATTAATATACCATATCTTATGTTACCGTAACATGGTTTGTGATCGTAAAAATCGGGTATTTCATTCCTTGACAATATCGTACAAAACCACGTATATACCCTGAGCCGCGAAGTAAAAAAGTAAGTAACGAGCGTTCATTATACAACAGCCCGGAGGTGCGATCGGTGCCGGCGGAAACACGACGACTTTTTTAAATCGGGTGCCGGAAATTCGCTATCATGTGCCAGTGACTGTAACGCAGTGAGAACGTGTCACGCAAGACGACAGGGACAACGTGGGAAACCTTCCCCCGGTTGTTAGGTTAGTTGACCGACGTCAACTAACCTAAGTACCTACCTAAGACTTACCTAAGTAACTACCTAAGAGTATTAGAACTACGACGTTCTAATACTCGTTGCAAGCCGAACATGACCACGAGGGCGAGTGAATTGACACATAAGTCGGAAAATTTACCGATGAACCTTAAACTTTTTATTTAAATTCGAACCTTTCCTTTTTTTGGGGGGAGGGGTAAAATCGCAATTTTATCTTTAATTTATATTTCCCGAGCTCATGCACACCGTAGATCGAGTTCTTATTCGGGAAACTGTACGTAACCAAAACACAACCCCCGAAAGCATCGTACAGATATCTGATACTGATGGAGTTCAAAGCGTCCATCACAAATCGTCATGTATGCGGTACAACTAAATGACACTAATTGTTAATTTAAATGAGTGAAAATAATTTTATTTACCCTGGAGTAACAATGGAATTACGTCTATATCGGTAAGATCGAAAGAATACTCAATGTCTATACTCATGTTAACGTAACAATGTTCGTATGGATTATCACGCTAGGAAAATCGCATATGGTTGGTCGATCGTAATAGACAATAGTAATTATTTCCATGACTGTTCGGAGCGTAAAGAAATATTCTTTGTTTTTAATTATTGGGCCACACGCGTATTATACAGAAGACATCTAATTTATTTTTCTCTATTTGCATTTACTACTATGATTATATTATCTATACTACATTTTTAGATTTTATATTATTTTAAATGTGTTATTAATAATGAGTATATTCCTTTTTTTTCTTTACATTTATTTACCAACTGTTCAAGGTTATAAAAAAACTGTAATTTATAGAACGTAATATCGTTTTAAAATGTAATTTTAAGTAATACGTTTTTGTAGATATATAATTTAAATAAAATAGTTTAAAATGTAATATTACTATAATAATTTTGTAATTATGTTTGATATAGCAATGTTTTTTGCTTTGCTTTTTGTTTTTAACATGGAATGTGAACGGAAATTTATTAGGAATGCGCAATAAAAAAAATATCTATATTTCTAATTACCCACAACAGTTCTAGAATAATATTAGTTATTACACTGAATTATGTTTTAATTACGATAGGAGATGATAAACTATTTTACAAATTAATGCTTATATACCCATCACTTTTCGTTAAAATATTCAGGTACCAAATATGTAAATGTGTAAAAACTGCAATAAGCCCTCTTAAAACCTATAAAGTCAAAACTGAAATTAATACTTCTTATACTAAGAATAATTAATAGTAATATTTGAATTAACTTATGAATTAAGAATTCAAATTACTTTTAGTAAAAATAAAAAATGTATATTCCCTAAATTTTGAAATTTTTCAGCTAACATATTATATAGGTACCGTTTCTGTTGACCTTAATACATCAAGCAATCAACAAAACTATATGAAAATATAAACAAATAGTACAAAATTCAAATATCTTCGATGTATTTGAAAATTGAAGATAATTGATTAGTTTGGGACAGCATTTTACAATTATTCTAATCATACATTATTAAAAATTAACAACTTTTTGAAACTCTACAAAGAACTAATTATTTATTAAGCACAAATATTGGCTTTTTAAATTTTCTAACATTTCAGTCAACTTAGAGGATACTTCTTATAATTTTAAGATATAAAAGAAAACAACATTATAAAAGCATTATATTATTTCACAACAGAAAGATTAACAACAACTCTTGTAAGTAGTGCAATAACAACAATAATTCATGAAAAATTTAGGTACTTAAAATTGTTTTATATGCAAATAACAATTTTTTATAACCAAAAGTCGTCAGAAACCTTTAATTCAGTTAGATAAAAAGAACTCACCGACTATTTTATAATAAACAAATAATAGAAAGTATAAGAAATTAAGATACTCATTTAGGAAAAATTTAGTGTAAGTTTGAAAAAGTATTAAATATAAACGGATAAACCCGTCGCCAATCAATCGTAAACCATTGTCAAATGTGCCGAATGTGTTATATTTATATACATTGCCATTCATTGAGTAATATTCCGCTGAATAAATTATCATGATGTATGTGCCTAGTTTATGCGCAATGTACCTATATAGGTACATATATAATATATATTATATATTTACATTTATATATATATATATATACATTTTATATGTAATGCAACGTAAATGCCTACGACACGAATGAGCTAATATCAAATAATACATACATTATAACCCATTCAATACAGTTGCCAACTATTATTTTTTAGCAGTAATACAAATAAAAACTAGTTTCCACGTTTTATCACGAATAGCACTCATAATAATTTGCAAATATGTCGGCGCACCCGCACTCATTCATATTATAATATAAAATAATAATATATGTACAACAACAGCAAAACCCGTAAATACTTTTTATTTCGGCCCTCAGAAAATCCTCCAGGAAATTCGAGTCCAATTTTTTTGTTAAAAAAAAACCTAGAATTGCCCAATAAATATATCGACAAGTACGGTCCAGAGCAACCGATGCCAATGGGTGACAACCAAAATCGATATAATTTATTGTATTTGCGTTATCCTGAGATATAACGTTTTTATATTTAATCACATTATAACGGTTTATTTTTATACTCAACCGTATTTTATTTCAAGGATAATGCATTGAATTTATTAGTATTTTATACATTTATATACAAGAATCCGATTTTTTATACAAAATATGTATAAAATCCGTTTCTTCCTGTTGAAACGGAATACGCTTATTTATTAATCCATGGAAACGCAGTTATTGTACAGGGATACTACTGGAACTATTTGCGTATCATTTTTATGCATCTATTGGTTTTGATCTCTTTCAAATTAAAATTTCATTTTTACACTATTTATTTAGACACAAGCTTGTAGATTGAAATATGATCTACATCATTTCAAAAGTTGTTATTTTCCTATGATATATAGATAAAGTTACATTAATTACTTAATTACTAGTTCTAACTAAATTAAGATAAATATAAAATGGAGTACGAGTCAACGATATACACTACAGTATTGTACCCTTTATATTTTATACCAATTTTTTATCATATAAATTATTTTGGTTTCCAAATATTTTAAAAGTTATGACAATTGAACGACAACAATATAATTTTAATTAATTGATATTTTTATGCATGTCCTATAATTATTTTTTTTAATTTAAAAGTGCATAATTTTTTTTAATTAAAATAGTGCTACGCATAATTAATCTAAATGTAATAAAACCAACAATAAAACATCATACTTTCATTAGTGCATTTTGTGTACATTTTATTCTAATTAACAAGTTGTTGAAAAAAAAAGTTCATATTTCTAGGTTGGGTGAAACTCCAAGGTCGGGTGACTTACAGAGATAGCTAAACGATTTTACTGGATTGGTTTTTTAAAGTGGAAACCAATGTATCATTGCTTTTGAAAAAATAATATAGTAAAAATCCCAAATGTATTAATAAGATAAGTTTGACTTTTAATCGGAAGTTTCATATGTCTAAATACGCTCAAAGTCCATCAAAATATTTCGAGAACCATAAATTGTCTATAAAATTCTAATGATATATGAATATATAAATGCCCAGTAAACGTTTTGAATCGCTATGACAATCGAAACAACAATCAAATAACTACTATAATATCCATCGGCGTAAACAGGGGGCTAGGGGCTAGGGGGGGGGGTTAGCCTCCCTGTAGTTATATTTAGCTCCCCTAGAAGGTTTTACATTTTAGCTTCAAGTCGAGCCTGTAGGCTATAGGTAAAACCCAAATCCGAAAAAATAAGAAAAAAAAATGTTTAAAATAACTCATATGTCATAATAGTCATAATTAATAAATATTTTATACATATTGTAATATTGTTTTATTGTGGATGTACCAAAAACAAATTTATAAGTAATTGGTTACCTATAGTTATCGCGGAAGAAATTGCCTTGACGTATTGTATTGAGTCAATAAGTACTAATGAGTAATGCCATATGACATATCACAATATATAAATTATTAGGTATTGTTTACATATGGCTAAATATGGTAAGTACATTAATTATTGAATGTAGGACGCGAGTATGAGACTTTCTATAAT
Organism: Chaitophorus viminalis; assembly: GCA_025469195.1. Taxonomy (NCBI): domain Eukaryota; kingdom Metazoa; phylum Arthropoda; class Insecta; order Hemiptera; family Aphididae; genus Chaitophorus; species Chaitophorus viminalis. The sequence goes on along the minus strand of JAIPRK010002359.1, from coordinate 7,057 downwards.
TGTTTATCAGTTAAAAGTTGTACACTAAGTATTTATAGGATTGTATTGTATGTCCCGAAGACCAGTGTTAGTTCTCAAATATCAATTGCTCATCAACAATTTGTTGAAAATATTAGGACTACTAACTATGACCCAAAACCGATTTAGTGATCTGGCTATACTTAATATAGAAAGAGAACTATCTAATAAGCGATGATGATATTTTAAAACTATTTTCATCAAAATATAGGCGTATATGGTTATAAATTATAATGTAAATTTGTTTTTATTGACTAGGTTATACTTTGATTCTATGGTTTATTTTAAATTTTGATTTTAGAGGACTCTTGTGATTACTAAATGCTAGTGATGCTTACAGGGGGGGGGGGGGGTTTGCCTCCACAAATTATCTTGAACTTGGGTTTTCTAGGACTCTAGCCCCTGTAGCTATTAAATCCTAGTTACGCCCAAGATAATATAGTAGTCTAATATACACTGTTTTTCTCAACTATTCAGAAGACTTTTAAGAAATTTAAAAAAAATACCTTTCCCAAAGTATTAATAAGATACAATTTCTTATCAGAAAAGTTATAGGTTTGTATATATTGAATCAATCCTGGCCGAAATCGCGTAAGGAACATATACACAAACAAATAAATAAATAAAAACACATATGATAAAATCAATACATTACTCGTTTCACTCGGAATATAAAATTAAAAATAAATTTTTAGGCTTTCAATAACATCCCCAATAATATCTCTCTTAATTATAATATCTTCTAGTAGGTTCAATATTCCACTTCTATTTCCGATTCTTTCTGTATTATATCATAAGTCATAACCTTTCATTTTTTAAATTTCGAAAACTATATATGTAAAACACGCTTAACATGCACTTATGCTATGTTATAATTTTTCAATTTTATATATGTTTTTTTTTTTTAAGAATCAAAAATAGCTTTTAATAAATATGTATGACTATTTAATTGTATTGTATATCAAATAGACATTTTGTTGAATTCAAAATAAAAACAAACAATAATTTATAAACTGTTAACATAGGGATTTGTTCACGAGATTACGATAGTAATTATTTCAAAAATACCAATTGATCCTTGTTCAAATAGTTTCGATCTCACTAATAGTTTACATCATTTATATGTGAAAAAAAAATCTACTAGGAAAAAATAACGATGAAATCTGCTCCATTCCCAAAATCTATTGAGCATATGCCTTTCCACTGTGATTCACGATAACAAAAGGCTATTCTTAGGGCAACATGAGCTCCAAGCGAAAAATGTTTTCGTTACTCTCATTGGACGTTGACGGATCATTGTATGGATATCGCTATCCCGCATTTTGGTGATTTATCCAGCATCGTTATTCGATTACAAATCATTCCTAACATATTTGAATAAGCGCAGTTATTACGATTTTTCCTACAATCCTACGTCAGACACCTATAACATTGATTGCAATTTTGTTAGGATTGATATGCAAAGTTTTATTTTCCCAAGGTAATATGTTCATGGTGGTTCTACGACGATCGCGCGTTAGCCATATTAATTATGTAAAGGTATACAGGTATGCATTCGTGAAAAGTTGTTCAACTCAATGTTACAATAATACATGTACCGGTACATCTTACACACAAATGTGGTATGATCGTGTAAATACCACGGGATACATGGCATCGACATCAAAAGTTATAATTTACTGACAACGCAAATGTTGTACCTATATCGTTCGTTAAATATAGTATGGTAATTTTATGAAATTCGTCATGATCATAATTTAATTAATTTTATATTCAATTTTATTATCAACCCCAAGGTATAAGTAATACGATTTAAAATCATATATTATTTTAAATTATTTGAGTAGCAATTAAATGGAGTTATTTTTATGAAATACGTGACCTGCATACACGACAAGGGTGAGATAAATGATATTATTAATATGACCTTTTTCGTAGGGGTGTCGAAATGTTTGACCAATTTTCTCAATTTTTTTTATGTCATACTTATCATTACAATAATTTCCGTAGTGATTGATTACGTATAAGTTATTACGAATGAAGTTGGTTAGTTTTTGACGTGAGATTAAAAAAGCGAACTTAAAGATAATTTTAATTTTTCATCTCGTGACGGTGAATATTTTGTTTCAATAATGATGTTTAATTGCGTTTGCGTACAGTTGTATACAAAATAATGTCTGCTATTCAGACAATCTGTATTGATAATAAATTAATTTGTGATGTTAATAGATTTATCATTAAACGTGTACGCAGCTACAATAAAAGGAAATAAAGGAAATTTCAAATGTATGTATGCACAAAATTTGAGTTTTTGGAGGCAATAGTTATGTTCATATTAATTTGATTATAGCATAGTGGAAAATATGTCATTTTTGTTACCGTTTTGATATAATTGCGGCCCTGTGATTACATTTATCGCGATGTATCATCGTTCAACTGGGTTACACGAGCTGAAAGTATGCGACATTATATATACCGATTTGTCATTTCCAAGTCCAGTTTTGGGTTTTCTCGATCGTGATTGCGATATTCAGTACATAAGTATACACGAACGTGCATATGCAAATAATTCGCGTTGCATGCAATAACTTTGCGTGTTTTCCATATGAGATATCGCACATGATACAACGCACACACGGATGCACATGCACATGCACCGCGGAGGTGGCTGGATTCAAGAAAGCCTAATGTCATGGAACGCAACGGAGAATGACGGAACGTCGAGATAATAATTATTATACCTGGTATTCTATTCCCTCATCGTTTCGGGTGGTGGTATTAGTTTGAGTACATATTATATGCGCATGGCATACACGATAATAAGTACATCACTGTAATAATGGTATATAATCATAGTGTACTATGTTATTTATAGTACATACATACACTGTACTTTTCGAAATCAGTAATGCATTGGTTTCAAGTCTAAAAGTCCCATCAGCAAAATCATTCAGCCATCCCTGTAACTTACCTGACATTTTTCGTGCTTAGATTTTGCGTTTTTCATGTTCTGTTTTTTGGAAAATGTATATGTACCAGTGTACAACAAGACCATGTTTATAAATAATTAGATTTTTTCGTACGACTTCAGAAGTACACTATATGTGTGAATGAATTTCTCGCATAGTTTTGAAACTATAACTATAACAAAAGGAGTTATTAATCAATAATAGTAATAATTTTACACTTTCCGTGGACAACTTTAAATCTAATAATTTCTAAAATACTGCTCCGAATTTTGACTACATTAAAAGTTAATAAACATTAATTAATATTATTAAAATCAATAATATTCACTTTCGAAAATTTTGGAGTGTACACGTTGTTTGGATTAAAAGTATTCGATATTTTTATTATTTAAGTATTATGTTGTACGTCAATATAATATTTGCATAATATGTACGCGTACAAGATATTGAACTGAAATAATAATAATAACAAGAATAATAAAGCGTAAACAATCTAAGGCAAACAATTAAACAGTGGTAATATTCTTCTAATCGCAATTATAATATACATACACTAGTGTATAACTGTTAGTGTACTGTTGGTATACTCTGTTATGGACGTTAAACCATGTTGCAATGTAAATGATTTTGAAATTTGATATTAAAATTCTGCATCTTAGTATTAATTTTAATAATCCAGAAGATTTTTTTTTCTTCTCTTTCATTTTATCCGACGAGTTTTACGATGTTCTCGGTTTTACGAGTATGTGTGACGCACTTCTTATGGCGGATTATTATTATTACTGTACCATGATGATAAAATGCGGTTTAATAAAAACCCTAATATGTTTCACCATATTACTTATTATATTATATGATATTGTATTGTAATTTGTAGTGGTCTTTCCATAATCTTGTCCGCGCCGACGTGAATTCACAACAATGCAAGTGCCAACTATTTATTATTATGACATATTCCGTGGTGGCATACCAAAATAATATTATACATTTATATGTACGGTTAATTTACAAGCAAATGTATAATTATCACGATATCTACGATGATTTACGGCTCAATAACATTGTCCGTGCGGTTAATTTCAGGGCTACGAAATAGTTGTTCGTTCGGAATAGAATTTCCAGAATTCCGCAGGGTATTAACTTTGTATTAAGTTGAATGCGGCAATCGCGAACTATCAACGTTTCAATAATATAATATTATTACCTACTCAAAATTATGTAACATTTTTAATTATTCTTCGAAAAATTTACGGTTTACTTATAACAATTTTTGGGAAACAGGAAAATTAATATATTTGATTTTTTTATTTTTTCACCAATAAACCAATAAAAATTTTTTCACTTATTATAAACTTAAAATGTATAACTATCGATTTGTCGGAAAATAAAATTTTAGTTCAATTGAATCGGTTCACTTGATTTGCTTTAAATCGGTAGTTTGATCAAAAATATCACTTAAGATCTTTACGAAAATAAGATTCTCAATATGTGTACATTCGTCTCCAGTTTGCAGGTTGCTGATGAGTGAAGTATCCGATTAATGCTCTGCTTTAACATATATTTATAAAAACCGTTGTAAACCACAGTAAATTGTACTTTGTTAACTATTTATAATGTGTCTAATATACGTAAGTTAATTAATTAGACTACGATATTAAGATAAACTAACTCATTATAGTGATCATGTTGTTAATAATTGATTTTGTTTTTTATAGGTAAGGGAAAACGCATCGAATAATAACGGTGAGTACAATGCATGTACACTGCAATAATAAAAATAATATGAATATTTTCTCCAACTATCATTCTGGATCCGAGTATTAAGTACAATAAATGTAACACAACATTTCGTCATAGGAACCTTTTTTTCGGTATCTTCTTATGCCATTTATTAATATTACCGTCATATTAGTGTTCATTATTCTATTTGAATGAAGCTTAAAGTTTAACATTTGATTAAAAGTTAAAACTATTCATCATATTAGAAAAGGGTTGAAAAATATTCCAACGGAATTCAAATTTCAGTATACATCCTATCAGGTATTTAATTACACGAATAGGAATTAAATTCTATACAACCTGGTTCAAAACTTAAATTAATTCCACATTACATACATTGAAGTTTTGAACACAAACTTCAAATTTATCATCAAGTAGTTGGACATGCAAAATAAACTAAACTAATTTAAACTTTAAATTATTTTTAAGTAGGTTTGATATTATAATAAGGTGTACCGTAAAATTATCGCGGCAATATTGTCGCGGTAAAAAATATCGCGGAAATAACGTCGCGGGCAAAAATATCGTACATCAATAATCTCTTGCGTCATTATTATCGCAATATTTATTATTTATTATAAGACACAGATAATTTGTCCATTTAAAATAAAATAATATTGTTAAATATTTTGTACACATTATACAATAAAAATTTTCTGTAAAGTATTTCTAATTCACATAAATAAGTATTATCGAATACTAAATGAGAACTCGGGTACAAAAATAAAAATATATTTTAATTTTAAGCACATAGATATAACTGAAATGTATTTTAATCCATTTATAAATTAGTAAAAATATATTATTTTATTTTTAATTCAACTATGATGACATGCAAGATGTCCTGTTTAAAATAAAAACCATTTCGCTTGTCAGTAGTTTCAATCATATCTTATCGTAGATAATCACAGGTTTTGATTTTTTTTTTTAATTTTAATTTCTACAAATTAGAAGATAAATGCAAATCGAAAAAAAATGTAGAGGCACCAATTTTTTTTAGCTATTTTACATACTTGTAAAACCATGAATTTCTGTGTTCAATCAGATTTTTTAAAATTATTCATAATACTAAGCTACTGAGGGTGATAAATACTTCTACGTACAGATCTCATAATGCAGTAAGATCTCCTGGTCTTTATTAAAAATTAGTGAAGTGTGCATAACTTCTTAACTCAAATGCTTCATCGGTATATATGTATGGTCTTTAATTTTAGATTAAAAGATAAACTAACCATAAATCGTCTTTATCATCTTTTTTAGTTGTTGGCTGAAAATATTTTTCCATGGCTTCTTCTTCAGCTTGAATTTTCATAAGCAATAAGCTGAACAATGATAATCCTGATAAAACATGATATAACGAAATTTTTAGTGCCTACTCTGATAATTTCACTTTCTATTACCTACTAGATTTTTAGTTCATTTAGTCTACTTCAGAGACAACGTATTCTAGACCATTTAACATAATATATTTTAACAATATTAATATATTATATTATACAACTATTTCAAATCCAGACAAGCTATAATATCATCAAAAAAATATTAAAAAATAAAAAATATAAATAATTTGTTAGAAAACCAAATTAACTGTTCTACAAGATAACTTATGTTGATGAAGTGACTGATAATAATACATATTGTATAAACGAAAACCCAACTACATTATATTAAATTATTTAAAATTTGATATTTTGAAAAGTAAAAACAAATATATGTCACGGATATAAAAATATTTTTTTATCTATATTTCTGACAGTAGGTATGTAAGAATATGTAATCGTAAATTTGAAAGATCAACAATTATTTTTCTGAAGCCTAATTCATATTGCCCTAAAAAAGAATCTTAAGACGACTAATTCACGTGATATAAAATATTAAATTTTGAAAGGAGTGATGGAATCTATTGATTTTACAATGATGTGTGTTTTTTTTTTTGTCTAACGGCACTTTTCTTGCAGTAAAAATGCTTCGATTTGCTTAAACAGCAACTTTTCTCAAAGGAAAGTGAATGTAGATGGTACTTGGGCAAGTCAAAAATACAACTATTTTAATACTTTTTGAAACAATCAAAAAAACGATAAAAAAATTACGAAAAAACAGGAAATTTTACGCAAATTTACGTTTTTACAAAAAACATTTTTTTAAAATGCTTTAACTCAAAAACAAAAAACCGCAAAAACTTGAAATTGTTACAAAATCTTTATATTAGTATTATCTATACATGGTTAAGTTTTCAAAGTATTTTGACATATTTTGACTGATTTATAGACAATTTAAATTTTCGATTTTTG
>JAIPRK010002358.1:0-21856 GCA_025469195.1 Chaitophorus viminalis | reverse complement strand
CTGTTACTAGTATTAATGAATAGTTATGATCCTTACTAAAAATATCTTTATTTAAAATTATATCTTCATAAAATGAACATGGAAACTTCTCAATAAATATTTAAGTTTGAGTTTATAACTTAAGTGATAGAACAAAAAGTTAAACGAACAATATTATTAATTATTATTTATTGGTAAACACAAAGCAATCATATTGTTATGTGTGATAAAAAAAGATAGCAGCACTATTCTTATCTGCTGTCTTTTTCTAACATGGCGTTTCGGTTATGTTTACATTGGTTTTATGGCTGGTGAGCATTCCAGTTATCATATAGTTCAATGTGGTTATCGCGGTCTTTTCTTGAAGTGATAAGTATTAACCACGATTAAAGATAAAAGACGTTATCAACGAGAAGCTCGAACAGCAGTTTGACCAGTAGTTACAAATGCGGTACACATGCAAAAGCCCGCCAAAGAACTCAGGATTTGCGGGATTGCAACTCGTTTTCTAAAGTCTCAGAGACATTGATTGACCAAAAAAAAAAACTATTACTGTAGGCATTGGTTATAGACGTTTTGGTGTGTGCGCGATACACCGTGAGTTAATCTTTGTGAACTTAGATCCGGCACTGTGCACGCTTGTTAATCTGACGGATGACGACTTAAAGAAAAAAATAACCGGACGGGTACTAGCTCTGCTGTACAGTTGGACGGGGAGTGCTGCACCTCGTTCATAGGATAGGTCTAGTGATGGGAATATTCTCAACACCGGGAATTTTTCGGGAGTATCATATTATTTTAAATATTATTCATGTTATATATCTCAATATTCAATTAAGCTTATAGTTTTAAATGATTCGAATGATAAATATGTTTTCCTTAAAACTATTACTGGAGAAAAGTTAGACTTATGGGTAATTCAAAAATATTTATTAAATAAATACAAATATAGTTATAGTTAGTAAATTTAATATCAGAGTAATGTTGGATTTTAAATAATTACTTTATAATTATAATTATTCACATGACCAATCTGTTTAAATCATACTACATTTTAAATTGGTGTTATAAATCAATAAAGTAATAAATGTCAAACTTGAATGGCATATAAATTATATTTGTTAAATTTGAATGCAATGATAGATATCATTGTATACGAAAAACGATTCTGAATGGAGATGATTTGTTAGTCTAGAATAGGTATATACGTACAATATAGTAAATTATATTGAGATTGTAATATTATGTCAATATTTGCATTTCAAACAGTTATAAAAAATAATTGTATCCATGTATTTTTGAATGATAGTAAGAAAAATTTCTGTGGAATCTTCTATTAAATTTCCAAGTATTTTGTTCCAGCCAAGTTTTTTTTATCAACAATTACAAAAAAAAAAAAAATTAAAAACAATGGAATGCCTATACATTGCCTAAAAATAAGTAAAATATTTGGAAAAAAACATCATTGTAAAATCGATATATTCATAACTCCTTTCAGAATCTAAAATAATGTAACGAGACACCGAAATAGGTTTTTAAGAAGTTTAAGGATTATATTTCTCTATTGTGTAGATGATGTGTATTTATCCCAGTATCAGATAATTTATATAGTATACAGGTATTTAATTTTGTGTATCGTATTTAACATTAAAATTTATACTATTAATTGAGTAAAAAATATTAATGATTGATAATATTAATATAATATGAAATGGATGTAAAATTCACTTGGATAAATCACATGAAAAAACTATTATTGAGACAATACATACAGGTATCTAGTGTCTACTGTTGTTCTATTTTCCAAATCCTTATTCTATTATTATTACATACATGGTACATACATACATTGAGGACTTTTTTCTAAAATAATTTTGGAGCATTTTCAACTGTTTCAAAATAGTTCTAAAACGAAAACGATGATAATATTCTTATCATTTTTCAACGGCTCATTAAATATCCGTGACCATAGACGTGTGATAAAAAACAAGTTTTTAAGGAATTTAAGTAGTATATTTATTCAATAAAATTTTGAAAGTTAAGAAATATCGAATGTTTTTTGTATATGGGTTGAAAGTAGTCAATAATATATTGTCTAACTTCGTCCATCCTACTTCACTAGTAGTAATCTGTTCGTTATTCTTATATAATACGTATTTGATATTCTGATTACAATAATTTCAATGATTACATGCGAATAAAATAGTTTGAAGCAAATTGCAATTGTTTTAGATCTAAATCACGATAGAACCAAGTTGTCAGTTGATATACTTGCATATAACTATATGTAGTATATATATCAGGAATTAGTCATAATTACGCTTATGGAATTATAGCCCGAAAAAACTAGTCAATAGTCATTCATTGTTTAGTCTTAATAGTTTTATTATGAAAATCATATTAATATTCATATTCATCATTAATTTTATACAATTGATTAAATCAATTAATTTTTATGACAAATCTCACCAATGAGCTTATTTACTGTGTGAAGAGGAGAACGAAAAAAAAATTTACCCAATTGATTAAAATAAATGTTATTTTGTCTTTATTTTTGATGATCCAATCATCTAGTCTAATGCGGAAGACTGGTTTGAATATTTGTAGTGTCGACTTGTGAAGTCTAAGTATCATGTGTACGATGGCTGGTAGTATTTCGTCACCTAGTATAAGTTAGCGTGGATAGGTCTTACTACCGCAGATATGGCAACCGCATCAGTATTTAGGTTGGATTTGACTATAGCACTTTTTAGCGAAGGCATTATTGACCACGAAAAAGTAGGTTTCGTCATTTTTTCCAGACCATGAAACAGCAAAAGTGATTTAAAGCGATAATTTATTATGATAAATTTCCATTTGTGTCTAAAATAATAATATGTGGATAAATTATATTCTATCAGTTGTTTTATATTTAACCGTGCAAGCAATTCAACGTATCTTTATTATGATCATAAAATATGTATAAAATACTCGATGAGCCAATGATTAGTTCAAGAGACGGCGTTGTGTATAGGCAATCGAGGGGCTTGTCATTCAAATCGTTATAAAGCATATTATTGTCTTTGATTATAGATATTATAAATACATACAATAAATTATAAACTATTTAAATTTATTATCAATGATTTTATTACTTTGGTTTCTCATAGTCTTAACTATATTATTATTTAACCCAAAGTTGTTTATTTTGATTGATTTAATCAATTGATTGTATTAAAGAGGTAAGAAATTCCATACACGTTCAGTTTCCACAACTAAAATATTTTTTCTAATTTAGTATTTCGTGAAATATTTAATGTGGTGATTTAATTTTTTCGTATTGTTTAAATATGCATACAATCATCTCAACCAATGTTATTTTCATGATTTTAATCATTATTAGTAATTTAAGAGAGACATTGATTCTTTAAAATTGTTCAAACACAATATCAAATATGGTGTATACTGTATTGCACTGTATATATTATATTAATTGTATTCTTTACTTACAAATATTAAGTTCAAAAAATTACACGTTTAAAGTATACTTGCAATAAATTCTAATTCTAATAAATTTTTTTTTATAAAATTTGATTTTTGTTTTTTATAATTAAAGTACAGTGAAAAAAGTTTTGCTAAAAGTGCTTACTACTACGATGCTATTGCCGCCGAAACCTGCAACAATTATTTTATTAATTAGGTCACCTGGCCTAATTATAATAACGACCAGCCACACACACACGCATACGCATTGCATAACATAGTAGATAATAAGTTAATGATGATTATTTTTGTGAATTATATAAGATTATTTAAATGTGTCGTATGTTATAATATGTATTGTTTTCCCGGTCTCGCTGTCTGTTTTCAATCGCCGTATGCGATACTTGTCACGAGTTCCGTCGTACTCGAATTGTCGCCGAACGCAAGCGTGCGAATCACTGCTAGTTTTTTTGTGATTTTTATTATACGTGCGCTAATCGCCGTGAGTAAAAAGGTGCTAATCACCATTATAAAATATACGTGCGCTAATCGCTGTGAATAAAAAGGTGCTAATTACCATTATAATTTGTTTTTTTTTCTTAATTCACTCATGTTGTGATCAACGTGAATGTGCCACATCCGTTGTTGGTCGTATGTTATTGTAAATTCGTTATCATTTATTTGTATATTATATTTTCTGTGTGTGAAATTAGAAATTAATCTATTTAGATTTAGATACAGGTGTGCAGCTGGCCAGTCTTCACACCGTCAAAGATTGTGAGCAATTTATTATATTTAATTGTTGTGTCAAAGATTGTGAGTTATTTATTATATTTAATTATTGTGTACCTATTGTGAGTGAATTATTAGAACAACCTGAATTACGTATTTGTTTATTAAATTATTTTTGTAAAGTCGGCTCTAATAGTCGACCGTACCTAGTACGCATTCTAAGAGGTACGAATTATTTCTTAGTCTAGGTACCAAATGTTGTGACGTACAAAATATCTTTATGTTCACTAGTTCTAATAGTTCACTCCTTATACCAACACCATAGTCATCTAACATACCAGGGCCGTAGACACAGGGGGGGGGTTGAGGGTTCAACCCCCCCTTACAACATAGAAAGTATATAAATTTATTTCAAATATTTAAAACTACTAATATATTTAAATATTTTATATATTTTTTTAAAAATGTTTATCAATAATAGTAATAGATGTATGTGTTGTTATCGGTTATAACTTATAAGTAAGGTATTTTCTATATCGTCGAATGGTCGCACTGACAACTCACCATTACCATAACTATAACTATTTTGCACGGCTATAGATATCTATAGCTGTGCTGTTTTGTTACTATGATAATTGATAATACTGCAATTTAAGATAACATTTTAAGTGTTGACAGTTAAAAGTCTTGATAGTTTAAGGGAAAATGTAGAAAATGAATTTAAAAAATGTATTTTTTCCAGTTTAAAAAAAATAAAGACCTATCTCCGAAAAATCATTATTTTATGCAATTTCGTAAAAATTAGAATTTCACACGGTCATAATTTTTTTTCCTTTCAGTCCGGTAGATATTCGTTTATAGATTTTTAAAAAGTAGCATATGGATCACATAGTGTTAAAATTTTGATCCTTAAGTATAAACAGAATAAATTTTATGAATTTTTATCTACAAAATAACTTGCAAATTAGCATGATTTTGACACATTTTATACAAATTTGAACTTCATGGGCTTATAAAAAAAATTTGATTTAAAAAATCTCTGATATTTTTTAGTTACGACAAGTATAACTTATATGAAACATTGTATTAAATTTTCAAGAGTTTTTGGACAGCCAAATAAATTTTATAGATATTAAAAAAAAAAAACTTACAAAAATCGAAAATTTAAATTGTCTATAAATAAGTCAAAATTTGTCAAAATATTTTGAAAACTTAACCATGTATAGAAAAAGCCAATATAAAAATTTGGTGAAAATTTTAAGTGCTTGCGATTTTTCGTTTTTAAGTTACAGCATTTTAAAAAAAGAACGGATGGGCCTCGCTTTGCTGTACAGTTGGGGGTGGAGTGTACCTCGTTTATAGGATAGGTCATTATTACAATGGATTTGTTAGATTTGAATGCAATGATAGATATCATTGTATACGAATAACGATTCTGAACGGAGTTAATATGTTTGTCTAAAATGTGTATGTAATAATATAGTATTTTATATTTAAATTGAATTATAATGCAATTTCGTAAAAATTTAAATTTAAAACAGTCATAAAATTTTTTCCTTTTGGTCCGGTAGAATTTTTTTTATACATTTTTGAAGATTAGCTTATGAATAAACTAGTGTCAAATTGTTGAACCTTAAGTATAAACAGAAAAAAATTTATGAATTTTCAACTACAAAATAACTTGCAAATTATCGCGCTTTTAACATATTTTATACAAATTTGAACTTTATGGGCTTATAAAAAAAATTTGAGTGAAACCATCTTCGATTTTTTCTAGTGAAGATAAGTTAAGCTTATTATAAACCTTGTATTAAATTTTCCAGAGTTTTTGGCCAGCCAATTAAATTTTATAAGTGTTTAAAAAAAAAATTTTTACAAAAATCGAAAATTTAAATTGTCTATAAATTAGTCAAAATATGTCAAAATACTTTGACAACTTAACCATGTATAGAGAACACCAATATAAAGATTTGGTGAAAATTTCAAGTTGTTGCGGTTTTTCGTTTTTGAGTTAGAGCATTTTAAAAAAATGTAGTTTGTAAAAACGTGATTTTGCGTAAAATTTCCCGTTTTTTCGTAATTTTTTTATCGTTTTTTTCGATTTTTTAAAAAGTATTGAAAAAGTTACATTTTTGACTTGCCCAAGTACCATCTAAATTCACTTTACTTTCAGAAAAGTTGCTGTTAAAAAAATCTAAGCATTTTTACTACCAAAAAAGGTGTTCTCAGGCACGAAAAAAAAAAATAAAAAAAACACACATCATTGTAAAACCAATAGATTCCATCACTCTGTTCAGAATCTAAAATATAAATAATGTGTTATTTTTCTTAATTTACTATAACATGTTATTATTATAATAAACCCCCCCCCATATAATATTTCTGTCTACGGCACTGTAAGATACCTACCATTTTATTTATTTATTTTATTATTATATTTAATTTATACATTTTTACATGTTGGGCCAAAAGGGTTGTAATTTAAATTATTAATTTAACTATATTTTGTATTGCAGTGAATTATTTATCTTATTATTTGATTGAGCTGTTTACACATATATACACATACACACCCGTGTGGCCGACGAAGTCGGCATAGGTAGTGGCGTACGAAGTATTAGGTGACCGGGTGCGCGTGTTATTATTATACGCTCCCGGCCCGTACAGATGCAATATTTATTAGTTCTTATTTCTTATTCAGCTCTTATACAAGTTTAAAATTTAAATATATGTACTTTGTTTAAAACGATTAATTTAATGAAATATGTATATATATGTGTGTAGTAATATTTATATTATACTATATATATATAATGTTATAAAATTAATTTCTTAAAAGTTAAAGTTTTCTGAACTAATTTTATTCGAGTGTATAAAGTATACACACTCATTCAAATATATTTAATTTAATTTTATTATTTTAATCAGATAAGTTAACTATCAAATACATTATGAAATTCAACCGTCGAACAGAGTCATAGCCGGTCAAATGGGAGGCAGGGGTGGGCTACCACAAGTACCTCGAGTGCAAACATTTCTGTGCCACCGAAAAGTCTAACCAGATTATTTTAACAGTATCCCAACTAAATTAATAGTCATGCTTTATTTTATTAAACGATATTTGAAAAAGTGCCAATTAGTATATATAAATATAATATTACTAACTGTAATGTTTACTGAAAAAAATAGAGTTCCCCATGATATATAATTATTATATTATACATTTCCCCATAAAAGCATAAAATATACGTCTACGATGTATAAGTTTAACAGGGGAATAAAGTATATATGTTTAATATTTTATTGATAAAATCCATTCAAATTACTTTTATTTTTTAATCGCATTATGTTGTATTATACCGTAGGTATTTCGCCGTATACATATTTCGTAGTATTATATTCTTCCAGAATCAAAATAATTGAAAAGCGTCAATAAATCTGTTTAATTTCTATTTCACAAATACAAATAATATGATTAAATAAAATTAGTTAGATAAACATTGTATATACAGTACATATACTTTATAATAGACGCTAAATATTTTGAATTACAGATATTAGTATTATATTTTTATAATATATAAATTTGGTTTGAGAGATAAACGTATAAATGGTAATTTCAACGCTCAAATATTTTATTTTTTTCTTGTCACTTGATGACAAAATCTAACTCCTTAATCGGATTTTTAATATTTTCGGTAATGATGGTAGACTGAAACGTTTGAACATTGTATATAAATACACAAACAGTATTAAAAAAAACAAAAAACAATATGTTTTAATAATTCTTAATTATATTTATAAATGTGTGAGATGACTGCATTGTGATATAATAGCCAAGTGTTTATTAGATGTATGCACGAAAAAAATAATAATAATGTATTTAGTGTTTTCTAATTAAACAATTTTCTTTTAAACTGTAAAATATAGTACACAAGGTCTATATACCTAATTGTATTTATAATAGTTCATATGTTCGATTGTTGACGTAACACTTGTATTTTATTATAACAACATTTGTGGTGTACAGAGCGTGCCGGACATCACATTTTCGTACTCACGTCTCGGAGCGATGTTGTTGCCAAAACGAACGCAACGGTTCAGGATAGAATCTGGTGTACACCTCATCCGGTCGGATCCACGTCTCCGGCTTAAAAATAGCACTGTTCAACACTTCACTGACCCCGAAATCTTATTTATCAGCTGACGAATTAAGAGACGAACGCGTGCGTGAATAACCATGGGTATTCGTGAAAAACGGAAAAGAATTAGATAAATAAATATTACAATCACCATATATTATAATTTAATAATTATAATAATATCACAGACGTGTTTGTGGTGGATGTATGGGAAGGGCAAGGTATGCAGCTGCCCCTCTCCTGGTGAATATTATGTTCCCTGACCCCTTAGATAACTGTTACACGACCCAGAGCAAAGCTGGTTCAGGTATTTTTACCTATTGCCCCCCCCCCCCGGTTCCTGAAACTTAAACACGCCTGTGAGATGATTATGGTACATTCGGATTTATAATATTATAATATAATATATATAAATGAATTGAATTTCGATGAAAGTGGCATTGTTGGTGCTGTCTAAAACTCTAGACATTATTGTGATCACGTTCGCCCGAAACGTATACATATATTTTAATATATATATACTAATATATATATATATATATAATATATACATACTTATATATTTTGTTTTTCCATGAAATAGTAACATTTTGTTTTCCTGTCCGACACACACACATACACGCACACACATACACACACATATAGTAGTACACACACATAAACAATAATGATATTATGAGCGTGTGTGTATATACCTCCTACATATCATATCTAACAATTTAATATAAATCAAAGAGAGAGAGAGAGAAAAAAAAAACAGTCTACACGAAAACGAATATTGATAAACAATAATATTCGAAAAAATAAAATCGGGGTTCGGACAATATATATATATATATATATATATATATATATATATATATATATACGTTGGATATAGGAGCAGAGACGTATATTATAATATATTATAACTTATACGACGTGTTACGCTGAATATCATACGCGCTGCGGATGTTACGGCGTCAACACCACCAGCTCTTCCTCTTGTCTTTTGTATTGTCCTATCAGGTCGGGCAGGTCGTACGCGATAGCCATGTCCAACTTGTTGATCGGACAGCCCCGGAAGTAAGTGCACGTGTCCGACAGCCGTTTGAACTCGTACACCGGATTCAAGCGGAAAAAGTCCCTGTACACGTCCGGATCCGGTAGATCGTACCGGGATATGTTGGTCAGCGTGCTCAGCCCCTCGTATATGTGATAGTTCTGCGGGTTCTCGATGATGTCGTCGCTGACCGTCTTCTTGTTGCCGAAGAACGTCTTGTGGTTGTAGTACGTGGTCAGGTAGCAGTCCACCATCTTCGCGTGGTTCCTCACCCGGACCTGGAAACCGATTTCCGAGCACGTCAATCATTTGCATAAATTTTACAACGTCTAAGCTATTGAATAAAACATCCGTTGGGTGTCATAAATTGCATGGATTGTAATATATTGTAATAAACAATGTACAAAACGTGTGTTAAAATACGGCTTAAACCATAGACTAAATATTTAAAGCGTATAGTGTATACGATGTGAATCTAATTCACTTTCATTACACTATAATAACGATCTATTGATTTATTTAGTTTTTTAATTTTTAATATTTCCATTGTTATTTTTAATGTTTATATTATTTTAATTATTTAGGATTGTTATTCCAATTTCCCCAGTAAGAGGTTATCTTCAGTGGTGAGTTGGGCTATTATATATTTGATATTCTTTTATAATAACTGTATTTAAATGTAACTACATATGGACAATAAATTATTATTATCCGCGGTACGCCATTAGTGGCGCCCAGTCCATATGTAAGGTGTAGTGACCGCTAAACCTTTAAAGATTTTGTACAGGGTGGACGTCCATGCTCGAGTATATTATTAAAAGTATACTTACAGTTAACTAAATAGAATTAATTTACATCAGAGTAGGTAGTAAGTCAGAGGTGGCTTGAACATGCAACAGATCGGGACTTTGCTTTGATTTAAATTATGGTGGAGGGGTGGTGTTGTCAGTGGGGTAATCATTGTTTATAATATTTTAACATTTAAATGGATAAATTGTCCATATTTTTCATCCTCGTTGCGCTACATAAAGCCAATAAGTATAATATGTAAAAAACTAAAAGTCCATTTTTTAATTATGATAAATAATAATAATATTAATATATGATAGCACTAATAACTAATAAGAACAACTTCTGTGGAATCATGTATTAAATTTCCAAGTATTTCGTCCTAGCAAAGTGAAATTTTTTTTTCGACAATTATACAAAAAATCGAACCATTTTTACTGCTCTAAAAGGTGTCAAACACAAAAAGTAAATAAGAAAAATAACACACTTCATTATAAGATCAATACATTAATCATTCCGTTCAGAATATAAACTGTGTTTTGAAGAAGAGATAATAATAATAAGAGTATAATATTATGTAGAACGTTTTCATCGTGTAAACATGTATCCCCTTCCATTCATTTGCAGTCACTTCGACCACTGTTTTCACGGAATCATGTCGAAAATTTAACTTTGCGTTGAACACTTATGTATCTTGTCATTATGTCTATAAAATATTATTTGGTACTGTATGTCAGAAAGAAAGTATTTTCCAAACAAACAAAATTATTTTACATTATGAGTTATGACAACTTATACTGCTTAGATATTTTATTTTATTTTCTGGCCAAGTGGTTAAGAAAAAATAAATTTCTTGTCTGGTGATGTATTCACTATAGTATAAAGATATTTAATTTTGGGTATGGTATTTAACACTAAAATTAATAGTATAAACTGTGTCCAAAATATTAATAATAGATAATATTAAAAATAATATTATGAAATAGACGTAACATTTACTTGGATAATTCACACGAAAAAACTATTATTGAAACAATACATAGGTATTTACTGTTGTTCTATTTTCCAAATCCTTATTCTATTACTATCACAATATATATGATATATATTGAGCATTTTTTTTAAAACAATATTGAAGTATTGCCAACTGTCTCAAAATAGTTCTAAAATGAAAACGACGATAATATTCTTATTATTTTTCAACGACCCATTAAATATCCGTGACCTATAGGCGTGTGATAAAAAAATACTTTTAAAATTATTTTGAGTAAGTATTGCTCAAATACTTCCAAGTACGAGTACTATAAAAAAAACTTCTGTATAGTTATTATTTAGTTATGAACTTCTTCGTGCACCATGAGGTAGAAGTATACATGACGGTTGTTAAAAATATAAAGTATAACCATAGTCCGTAAAGTATAGTTAATTTATTATTTTATATTAATTGTTCACGCGACTACATATTTTTATTCTATTTGTTCGTTATTTTTATTTTGTCAGTAATCACCTATAAGTTAAGTTGTATTTTAATTCGTATAAAGGTATAAGGAAAAAGTATATCAATTAAAGAAAAGGTATTAAACAGTACGCGTTAAATAGTATTCAATTCTGACAACATTGTGTACGAAATAATCCATTGTATTTGGATAAGAATTAATGTAGTATGCGAAAAACGGTATTTGAACTTTGAAGTTTGAACACTGAAATTGTTATTATTTATTTGCAAATATGCAAATATGCTTAAAAAATAATCCACAAAAGATTTTTCATTACTCACAGAACGTATTTTTAGTGTATTCACTTTATGCTTACATACACGTCCTAATGTCCTATGCATACCTATATAATCGTAAAAGGACTCAAGGAGCTAATCGTGTCTGCAGTCCAAATTCGACCAGAAAAACTACATTATTCAATTTCATAATTTATTTAAGTACACGATTTAATTAGATCTAAAAGGAGTGTGACCTTAATAATAATGCGCGTCTATGTAAATAATGATTTGGTCGGCCACAAAATATCATATAACAAACCGAAAATATGTAAAAATTGCAAAATTCACACTGTAGATTCAATAATCCACCATCATAACCTTTAAAATGTCTCGTGATATTACATTTAATGCAAATTTTAAATGCATCCACCATAGTGTTATTATTTGCAATTATTCTATACGATGATAGTCGTTTCTTACCTATTACCACTCATCCCGACCCATTTAAAGAGGCACTCAAAAGCACGTAACTCTCAAAGTGTCACAATCTGCTCTACCGGCATCATGATAATTATTATGTATACGTAAAATTTTTTTCTACTCAAATTTACTCCACAATTAGTTTCCAACGGTGTGTCCTCCGCTCCTACTACATGAATACAAGCAGTTATAAAATATGCACTATCGGTACCGAGAAAAAAAAAATGTGTCCATCTAGATGATATTATTAAGATAAGAAAAAAAATATCAAAAAATTAAAATAGCAACTACACGTTCTCTCGTATTATACGTACCGCGAACCGTCGAGCACTGGCGATCTTGTTTTCGACACGTCTGTCGACGGCTGATCGGATATCCTTCAGGAAGGAGAGCTCTTGCGAGTGCAGTAGCCTGGCGGGAGATCCGATCTCGTACGGGTTCGACCACAGCGACACCGAGTAGATGACCGGAGGTTCCGCGCTGGACATGAGTGGACTGATGTTCCATATGAGAGTGCCCTGTATACGCATCAATTCCTCGGCGCGGATTTTGTCAGCTTTGTTCAACAGTATCCGGGTCTATATGTATACACATGCACACGCCGGACGTTTTAGGGCAAATATAAAAATTAAAAACAGTGCACGAATCGTGACAAGTACCTACTCGTGTAATTACATTTTTATTTATTTTTTATTTTTCATCAACCACTATAAAATAAATATATACTGTTTCGTTGGACCGCGAATATTATTTTTCAATCAAAAAGTGACAATGACAAACCGACCTTATTGTATATTATTTTAGTACACCGAACATGCAGACTCGTAAAATGTGCCCGAAATTCATTATTCAAATTCTTAGGTATTTCTTGCTGATACTATAGAATACCTATTTCGAATGTCCTACATAAAAGCGTTCTTCAAAAAGTCTGCTCAACACTTACGCCTACGGAGTATCCAACGGGGACTTATACTTTATGCACTGTCAACTGCAAAGTTTCGCCGGTGTTGATAAACATTATCGAATTCTGTGATTTTTAAATTTTTTTATGATTCGTTTGAATAAAGACTACACATTTATTAAGATTTTGAAATACGTATATGCTTTTAATAATATTGTTTAATTTCCTATTTTTGTCAGTGCTGTATAATTAGCCACGTTGTAAGGGTGGTTTATTTTACAGAAAATTAGTATTTAATACGACTATGCTCATTTACACATAATTTGTGTTGTAGGACAAGTGATTTCTCTATACATTTTTACTGGATTACTATTATTTTCTATTTTTTAAAAATATGATAATGTTGGATTATAATATTTAGATGTTGAAATGTGATAATTTTTAGCAAAACAAAACTAGTTTTAATTTTTACTTATATATAAATTACTATATATATGTATATATATATATTCTATAAAGTCACACTGGTTGTTCAAAAAAACATAGTTTGATTATTATTATTGACATAGGAAAAAGTGCAATTTATTAGTAAATTTTAGTAAAATATTGTACTTATGGATTTTTTTTTATTAACATTTAGCAATTTGTTATTTTATCAGCATCTGCTGTGTTTCTATACTCTATATATTATAATAATATACTGTCACATTCTTTAAACCGTCGTCAGGCTCTCCACTAATTTGAATTACAAAATAAATAATCCGTTTTTCTTAAAATGGCATATTTTATTATTCTTATTACAGATGCCGTTCAAAGGGAATATTAAAAATGAGTTATTATATAATATGCGACTCGTAAGTATATAATGACGTTTGATTCTGATAGTCATCGACTGAAATAAATAATTAATTCCAATACCATTCCAGTATTATAGCGTAAATCGTATATACTGCAGGTCAAACAGTTGTCGATATTTTAAAATAAAATATTGTCTTTTTACGCACTTTCATTTCATTCATGTTACAAATATTCCGAAATAATAACTTAGTTCATTCATGATTTAATTATATTTGAAAAATACTACCCCAAAAAGTTCGTCGCTAACCGATGCTTTATTTATCTCTTTCTTTTCTTTATCTCTCTCTCTCTCTATCTCTATCTTCATCCATCCTCATTTATTGAATTAAATTTAATAACATATATCTTGTATACACGTACCTGATACTCTCTGCCTTTGAGCTGATCCAATATCGCTTCAGTTTCCGGGCCTACGTCCAATTTTGCCGGGTCGTACACTAAGAATATCATGTCAGCTCTGTCGATGAACCACTGACACACGTCGTTGAACGGGAACACGCGGTCGACGTGCTTGCGCATTTCTAATATTCCAGGAATCTCTACAATGTTCACCTGTGCGGAAGGTTAGGTCAGTTTAGGTTAATGTAACGTAAACATTTGTGATGCCACAGCAGTCACCCGATGGCCAAATGTCAATAGTTCTAATAGGTTTAAACTTTTCAAAATTACATTCTTATTTAAATGGTGATTCTTATTCGTGGCAACATCATATTTTATAATTATATACGTAGGTTTTTGTATTACACTATAGTGAACAATACTTGAGTGCGTATATTTAACATATAATTCCAAGGATATTTTGGCGATTTCGGTTCGGTAACGTTGTTTGACCATAATTTCCACTTCGACGAAATGGCGACATATCGCTTTGGCTATACAATTTAACTTATTTCACTAAATAATAAATATTATTTTCAAACATATAATGAACTGTTTGATGTTTCGGATTAAATATAATAGAAAATTACATAATTTTATGTTAGAAAGTTATAATATAAACGCAGTCTCAACTGCGGTATAAAACGATTTTAAACTATCAAAGTGAGTGTAAATTTTTTAAGTGGACATTAAGCTAATTTCATGAATCATGATGAACACAAGGATATAAGGATATCATTTATTCGTACGATGCTTTCTTCATTTTTGTGTGTTATCGATAGAAATACATATTACAATCGCCATAACAAATATCTGTCTATTGCCAAGATGGGTTATCGCCGAATTGGCTATATAACTATATATTAAGGAACGTAACAAAAGTTTCGCAATAGTGTGACTTAGCACGTTGCTCCACTTTAATGCGAGAACGACCACCTAACTGTAAGAACCACTGGAATTGAATGTATATATATGTATATACATATCGTCGGATATCGGCCGAGCACCACAGCAGCGCGATCGTTATCATAGCTTTACCAAAACACATCAATTACCTTCTCTAATAAAGGATGAGGCAGTTTGAGTCCACGGAGTTTGTCCAACAGACCCTGTCCGAATTTCTGAAGACCCGAAAATGTCCAGTCGGCTGCCAATTGCGTCCCGTCCAGGATTGCCTCTCGGTTGTTGTACATCATGATGTTGAAATACGCAGGAGACGGTTCCGCTCCTGGATTCACAACGAAACATTAAACTGGTTACACAATAATATGCTCTTATAATACGAAAATGCAAACACGTAGGATTTTTTTTATTTTGTTTTTGACCGACGTAAATAAGGAACGTCTAACATATTATATTATATTGTTACTTTCCCCTCGTTATATCTCTGTTTAATTTTTAAAAGAATTTTAATTGCTTATAGGTTCATATGAAAAGTGATATTTTATTTGCATACGATCAACCAAACGTACCATCAATTATTTTAACAATTTGTTGAAATTCTATGTCTATTGCCTATAGGCCGTATACCATTGTAAATTGTAATATTACCATTTACTGTGATCGTATATTTGATTGAAACTTTGAATTTCACTTAAATGGATTTTATTGGAATTCATTATCCCATGACCTTGTAGGTACCATTGTTAATCATCAACTTTTTAATGACTATTGACTTACTCACCAGTTCTTAACGCAAACTGAGAATGTTCTATATCCAGGAGATAGTTAATTATGGAAGACTTGCCACCACTCCAGGGTCCCATAAACAGTATAAGTGGCTTGGAGAATATTTCTGGTTCTAAAAATATGCGTAAATACAACAAAACAAACGATTACTGATAAGTACAATGTAAAATGTTAATTACACTGTTATACCTCCGAAATGTCTGTTGCTCAGATCCCTGTACTTGAAAGTCATTTCTAACGGTTTGATAGCTGATTCGTAGACTTTTTTTAACTCTTTCAGTGTTGTGTCTACAACTTTCGACAGAAAACCATCATGTGATGCAGTCTCTTCGCCTATTCTTAACGTTTGCTTAATGTGACTTTTATTTCTTAGATTTTTTGGCACAACTTCGTCCTAGATAAGAATTGTGATACAGTTAATTATAATTTATAATAACTATTAATATTTTATTATTTTGCTTTCGATAATATATTAATACGTATTATTCTCTAATGATTTTTAAGATATTTTTTCTAAGAACTAAAATCCATCGAAAAAATGCATAGTAAATTTAAATAAATTAATATTATTCTTTTTTTTATTTGCACATAGAATATCACGAAAAGTGTTTAATTTAATTTTTATTACCATTGTTAAGTCTTCTACCGATAGGTCTTCTTCAACTCTGATCACATCTAAATACATAAAAAAAATCGTGAGTAAGGCTGACAGTTAAGAAAAAATTCACGTGTTTATAATTACCTTCAGTAGTAATTTTCTTGTCTGTGGATTGTTTTTCGGTTTTCAGTGGTGGTTTTTCTTGGTCGTCTAGTTTCCAGTACATACCTCGTTGAGTTTCTATCAATTTTTCTTGGACCGGGTCTACAGGCTTTTCATCAGTTTTCCAATATTTATTTTTTTTAGTATTATCTTCTTCTTTCACTTCTTTCGGTACATCGGATTCTTCAGTTTTCCAATATTTATTTTTTTTAATTGCTGGTTCTTCTGGTTTTATTATATCATTGGGTACTACAATTTCGATTTCATCCTTCTTCCAATATTTATTCTTTTTAAGTTGCTGTTCTTCTCTTTTCTCTTCTACTTTTGATTCTTTAACTGATTCATACTTGTTTTCTTTCTGTTTCTCTTCTGTTATTTGCGTATCTTCCGTTTGCTCGTCAGTTTTCCAGTATTTATTTTTTTTGTTGACCTCTTTTTCAGATTTCTTTTCTTCTACGGGTTTTGTCATTTCATGAAGATCTTCATCAGGATCGAATTTCCAATATTTAGGGTTTCGTTTTGTTTTCACAATTGGTTTTTTAACTTCATCTTCAGATGCAAATTCATCCGGGTCAAATTTCCAATATTTTGGGTTCCGTGTTTTTGTTCCTTTGAAAATCTGATTGGTTTCTTTTTCTAAAGTATCTTTATTTGTTGTAGTTTTCGCGGGTTTTTCTTCAGTTTTATCACTAGATTTTTCTATTTCTTCTTCATCTGGATCAAATTTCCAATATTTGGGGTTTCGTTTACTCTTTTTTGGAGCCGTTTTTATTTCTTCTGCTTTTTTAGCCTCAGCTAACTTATATAATTTTTCTTCTTCTGGATCGATTTTCCAGTATTTAGGATTACGTCGTTTTGGAGCTTCAACTGGTTTTGATGGTTCTTCTGGTGGAAATTCATCCGGATCAATTTTCCAGTATTTTAAATTTCTCTTTGGTTTTTTCACTACTGGTACGACTTCTTCAGGTTCATCACCTGGATCAAATTTCCAATATTTCGGATTTCTTTTTTTAGTACCTTTGAATACTTGTTTAGGAGTTTCTATATTTGTATTTACTTTGGATTCTATTTTTTCTTCAACTTTGATTTCACTTACATTTGGTTCTTGTATTTTTTCATTTTTTTCGGTTTTTATACTTTCTACGTCAATTGTAATTTCAATATTGTCATTTATTATATCTCTGTTCAAAATAATTGGAACGGTTTTCTGTTCTGGTTCTTTCATTTGATTTTCAACAACGTTAATACTACCAGTTTCTGGATTTTCTTCATCCGCACTAACGATTTCGATTTCCCCATCCTCTTCCTCAGTTTTATTTGTTTGATTATCTTCAGTTATCTCAGGTGGTTGAGTTTTTTCAACTTCAATCACTACCTCATAATTTTTTTCACTTATATTTATTGTATTCACACTTTCATTTATATCTACTTGGCTTCTGGTTGTTTCTTCTTTTTTTTCGGATTTTTCCTAGAATTATACAGAAATATTTTTAGCCTAGTTAGTGTGTAGTTATTATAGAATACTGTTATTTTACCGGTTCGGGTGGTGTATTCGGTCTGCTATCATCCGGAGGATTACCATTTTGAGAACTCGAGCCTGTAACATCATCATTTGGAGTGCTTCCACTTGGGGGGCTTTCATTCTGAATGTTTTGGTCGTGTCCTGTACTTCCTGAATATGACACACTTCCTGAATATAATATGTTTTGAAAAATATATAAATATCTAACTACCAATAGGTTCTGGAGTAACTAATTCTTTGATGGCTTTCTCTACGTATGGCTGACAATCCACCTCCGATGGAGCTATAGACGCCGATGGTACACTGGCAAAGGTTTCACAAAATGTATCTAAACCAAAATCAGTGATGGAGTAATATTTGATCGTGAAATAATACCTATATAAGGTTTAAAAGTGTTTGGTAAAACATTTGATTAGTTGGTAGGAAGAAAATAGTTAAAATAAAGAAAACAAAATAGCATAACGATCGTCAGTGAGTGAAAACAAAAATAACATAACACACAATAATATAAATTGAAGAAAAAAAAATTAAATGTCGATTGATATAAAAAATTGCGAGCGAAAGTATTTAAAAATCCCAGACGGCCGCTGGTAATGTAAAAATAGAAAATTGCAACCAGTGTCCCAGTTGTGTTCTGTCGGTACACTATTAATACACAACATAACCTAATGCCCCTACAGAAATAGAAATGTCACGACCGGCGAGACTGTTTGTTAAGCAAGGGAGTTTCCAATTTTAACAAAAACTTGTGTGTATTAGAACATTTTCTATACGATCGATTTATAGAGAGCGCTTGATCGTAATAATGGTTTTGTGAACACTTCACGCTATTTTTTACTACTAAAGATTTACTAGTAGAAATTTCTTCTGATTATGCATTATCAAATTCACATAAACACATACAGTCAAAAATCTAAAGAACTAAATCTAATCCATACGCTAATTATGAATTCGGGAAATAAATCTAATTTTAAACGAGCACACTGTGTTCAAAGACAATTAGGTAAGTGTCAAATAACAATAAAAAGTAAGAAGGAAAAAAAGCGGTATTGATTATGCTTCTACATAAACTGCTGACAGTAATAATTCATAATAATAATAATAATGCGTTATTGGCGTTTGTTGAAAAACGAGCACATTTTTTCGTCACCTTAAAATCGTATTTTATTATAATGATTTTAATATTTTTCGAATGGTGTATATGAAATGATATTATACTCTACTATTATTATGCGGATAGTGTATTTACGGGCTTTTAGTCATGTTCCAATTATAATACGTCCCCCGCATAGGCCTAAAATAAGGTCGTTTGTGTGATATATCGCGTTAAAGGGAAACGCAACGGTGTATATAAAAAATATATACCTTTTTTTAATGTTAATATATAATAATAATAATAATAAATATCCCATTAAAAAAAAACTCACAAATCATTTACAAGTAAGTAATGTATTTTATTTAAAGGTGCAACGCATTAATATTATTATTCTTACTTTCATTATATTATATAGAAAACAATTTTCTCGCGGAATAAATAATTGATCTTACGAGACTTCAATAAAATAATATTTTTGGACATGATTACGCGTTTATTAACGATATATTATATATATACTCTATAGAAAAATAAAATAAGAATTACCTCTGACGCTAAGCAGGGCGATAATCAAAATCCATCTAAGATCCATCGAGCCCCCTAAAAGAATAAATAATCACTACCGAAAGCACATCACACGACACACGGTTGACGCGTTCGTTCGTACTTACAGCCTGAGCATAACTCCCCGTCGTATACAGTTCCGCGCTGGCTGGCAATGAGATTTTTTGTGAAACATTCTTTTTTTTTCCTTTTTTTTTTTTTGGCAACTATTTTACTGTCGTCATCTGTTCTTGCGGCGCACGGGGCGATTCGGACGGTACATGTGTATACACGTAGAGAATGAGGCACACAGTGAAGGAGGATGGGGGGGGGGTAAACAGTGACAGAGAAAAAAGACACAAAATATCGAAAGACATTTTTAGTGCACGTTCATAATAATATTATAATATCAAGTTCAACAACGAATCGGACATACGTCCATCATCCTTGTATACTGCCATAATATTATATTAATATTGAAATCGACCATGTCCGCGTGCAGGGGTATGCCGTATGCAATGTGTGCGCAATTGCATGGCTTGAACGTAAGACCGAACATTTTTACTACTGAATTACATATATTTCTCATTTTTCAAAAATAAAAAATGATTTTTGTGTTTCTTAATATTCCTAATACATAATACGCAGCTAGTAGTTAAACGAAAATACGACGAATTATAAATCGACGTATTGAAGTAACTTGATTTAAGTTTATAAATTAGCATTTAAAAAAAGTTTCACAACAGTGTACACTTTCCATTGTTGCACATAATATTATTTATTACCTATCAATTATTTAAACTTAAAAAAATGTTATGAACATTAAAAACAATAATGGAAAAAACTTTACGTTTTGTTATTAAAGGCAATTGTAAAATATTCCGATTACCTAGTAGTTTCCACTAATATATTTAGAAGAAGAAAAAAAATTAGATAGTGAAACAAAACATTATACAAGATACGACCGTACGTTATGAATGGTAGATAAACGAGTATGCGTGGATGGGTACAGTTTAGCCTGCGCGGAAAAGTTTGCGCACGCCTATGATTGCCACAGTTCGGTACCCGTACTATTGTCGTTACATCCGATTGTTCATGCGTATGACAATTATTGCGTACACGTACCGTGGCAAAATTATACTAAAATATTAGGCGCGTAGCTATACCTAGGAGGCGGTTAGGTGCCTAAGCCCATCTCGAAATTGTAAAAAAAAAAATCAATACTTTTATGTTTACATCCACAATAATTATTAACAGCTAGGTAGGTAGTTCGGACGGTTTTATGCCGTTTGCAGTGTCTGTCCGGCCGTCACGATCGTTACGCGCGGCGCGTTTTGTAATAATTATATTTTTAACCCGACCGCGCTAAATACCATATGTAGCTTGTACACGCGCAGCTTTCCATTGGTAATCACATTTACCGGCTAGAAAAACGGGGAAAATCGTTGCAAGACACGATCGTCCCTCTAATGTACCTATATAGTATACGTGCGTTTATCGTCGTCGTCGTCCACCATTAAGTGGGTACCGCGCGTATTTATTGCTATTGCTTTTGGCCGTGAACGCGTTCTCAGATGAATAAAATATATTGCCGATGACGTTTTGATTCGCGAACGAATGAATACGTCATAATATTATTATACTATCTCACTATACATCCAAATGTTATTTAACATTTTTTTTTTTTTTAGATTCTGAACGGAGTGATGGAATCTATTGGTTTTACAATGATGTGTGTTTTTTTTTTTTTTTTTTTTTTTTTTGTGGAC
>JAIPRK010002357.1:0-21879 GCA_025469195.1 Chaitophorus viminalis | reverse complement strand
ACACAGAGCATTACAGAACCTTTGTTAAACTTATCTTTAAAAGTCTTAATACTTAATTATAGTGAATTAATTAGTGAATCGACGTGTATTTTATTTGTGACCGGACACACGAGTGTGTTCGTAACAGAAGAAAAAAGTTATAATTAATTTTGTACAACACATAGGAGTTAAAAATCAACTGAAGCAACTTAATAAAGATTTACCTGCTTTCTTCTGGATCAATTTGATAGCCAAGAACACTATCTTCATTTACAGTGCTGTTGTGATCTTTTAAGTCAGATACATTTGAATGAGATCTGCGATGATTTAGTAGATGAAAAATGTTATAATTAATTGTGTATATTAGTCACTATTAGGCATTAAAATTTAATTGAAGCTGAATAAATATTTACCTTCTTTCTTCTGAAACATTTGTGAGGAAAGTCAAATATTTAAGAAGAGGCCAATTTGTCCCCTTTCGTACGGCAGACCCGGTTACTAATTTACCTTTACTTTTTAGCCGTTTATAATGGTCAGGTATAGAACGCCACCTTTTTTTACAATCTTCATCTACAGTAAATAGTAATAAATGAAAAAATAACCGGAAAGTCACTCAGCTGAATATTAGGGGGGGGGGGGTAAACCTCGGGCTAGAGTAGGTAAAATTTGAATGTAATGATAGGTATCATTGTATACGAAAAACGATTCTGAACGAAGATGATTTGTTCAGTCTAGGATATATTATATTTAATAAAATTGTTAAATATTTTTTTTTTAATTTGGACGGGTTGGTGGTTTCATACGGCAAGGTTAGGTACTAATTATAACAAAAATCAAAATTCCTTTGATAGAAAATCATTTTTTTACCTATTAATATTTTGGTTTTCTCAAAATTAAAACTTAAAGGTATTTAGCAACTGGTCAATCATACAGATCATTGGCGTTTGACTTTCGGATTTTACATTGCACAATATCAACCATTGTAAAAGAAGTTGTTTCAAGTATCTGTGAAAAACTTGTACCAGTATTTTTACCTTCACCAACAGAAACTTATTTTAAATCTTGGGCCCTAGAGTTTTGGGAACGTTGGAATTTCCCAAATTGCGTAGGCTCCATCAATAGGAAACATGTTCGAATTGTATGTCCAAAAAAATCAGGTTCGCTATTTTTGAATTATAAAAATTACTTCACCATAGTTCTACTAGCAATAGTTGATGGAAAGTACAAGTTTTTAGCCATCGATGTAGGTTCGTATGGAAAAGAAGGCGACAGGGGAATTTTTTCTAAATCATCAATAGGGAAACGAATTTATTCTGAACAGTTTAGGCTACCTCAAGGTTCTCAACTTCCAGGATCCAACAAGTGTTTGCCATTTGTCATTGTTGGCGATGAAGCTTTTAGGCTTCATACTCATATAATGAAACCATACAATAGAGCTCAAGCAAAAGAAGATTTTGAAAAAGGAGTTTTTAATTACAGATTGTCCCTAGCACCAAGAATATCGGAAAATGCATTTGGGCTATTTAGTCAAATTTTCAGGGTATTTTACACCCCAATTGCAATAAACCCGGACACGTGTGATTCACTCATAACTGCTGCATGTTGCCTCCATAATTTAATTAGGGATGGATATGAAAGTACGAATATTCAAAATAATATTCATGAATAGTTTGAATCAAATAACACAATTAATAATATGATAATATAATAATAATATGATTCCATTGTCAAGACACGGAGGGTTCGCAAACGCTGAAGGATTTGAAGTGAGGGATAGTTTCAAATCTTTTTTTAATAATGAAGGACAAGTACAGCGGCAATAAAAGCAGCGATCTCTGACTCATCCTATACTCCTAATCCAAACAAACCACCAAATCCAAATCAATACGATATACCTCTCAACATAAAAACCCTAATTATCGAAAAGCGTCGTGCACGCTAACGCTGGCAACACACTTGACTGCCATCCGATAAAAAAAGATACAATTATCTGTCCAATACCATAAAAATAAAAATTCGGATCCACAAATCTGAGTTATTCAAACACAAATACGAATCCTTATGTTCTAAAAATTGATCCTTATGGAGAACCACGAAAAATATTTTAAAAATAAAAGATCAACCTTTCCATTTAAAAAAAGCAGACGGAACCTTAGCCTTCTCGGACATTGACAAAGCCAACACTTTTGGTAAACTCCTATTCGAAATATTTACTCCTCATCACGATATAACTCCTGAACCAAGTCACTTAAAGCAAATTACAAACTTCCTAACTAGCCCGCTACCAATGTCTCTCCCTACCAAACACACATCTCCCAACGAAATAAAAAGCTTCATACAAAAGTTAAAAATCAAAAAATCACCTGGACACGATCAAATAACGAATAAAATACTCCAACACCTTCCTAAAAAATCAATAGTTCTTCTCACACACATTTTCAATTCTATGTTGAGAATGTCCTACTTTCCGTCAATCTGGAAATTATCTGTAATCATCCTTATACACAAACCCAACAAACCAAAAAATGAACCCTCCTCATACAGGCCAATAAGCCTTCTACCAGTATTAGGGAAATTATTTGAAAAAGTGATGCTCAAACGTATTAGACCCATTCTCAAGTTCCACAAAATTATACCAAATACTCAATTTGGCTTCAGAGAAAACCACTCCACAACCCACCAGATCCACCGAATTGTCGACAAAATAGCCTCGTCGTTTGAGACCAAAAACTTCTGCCCAGGAGTATTCTTAGACGTATCACGAGCGTTCGACCGTGTCTGGCACACCGGATTACTCTTTAAGCTAAAAATGTTCCTCCCGACTCCACTCTGCTTGTTGACCAAATCATATCTACAAGACCGCTCATTTCTTTCGTCCGCCAAGGAGACTCCCTCTCATCACAATTCGAAATTTTAGCAGGAGTACCCCAAGGAAGTGATCTATCACCAGACCTCTACAACATTTATACAGCTGACATTCCCAACTCCGAAAATACACTGATAACCACTTACGCCGACGACACGGCAATCCTCTCATCCCATCCTGATTCCACAACAGCATACCAAAACCTCCAAACTCATCTTGACAATATCTCACAATGGTCCACCAAATGGAGAGTAAAAATCAATACAGACAAGTCCTTTCACATTCCTTTTACTTTAAGAAAAGCTGCTCTTCCTACAATCTATTTTCAAAACAATCAAATCCAAACCACAACTCAAACCAAATACTTAGGTCTAATTTTAGACAAGCGTCTAACTTGGGGCCCACACCTCAAAACTAAAAGAAAGACTCTCAACACCAGACTTCATCTTCTACGACCTATCCCCAAGACCAAACTCTCTATTGACAACAAATTACTATTATATAAATCAATGCTAAAACCTATCTGGGCATATGGCATACAAATTTGGGGATGTGCCAAGCCTTCCCAAATACGGACCATACAAGCCTTCCAGTCTATTTCCCTTCGCCTAATAACATCCGCGCCATGGTACGTCTCAAACCTCTCACTTCACAAGGATCTTAAAATTGAAACAGTCTCCAAAATAGCCAAAAGCTACTACAAAAAGTTACATACCAGAACAGCTAACCACACAAATCCATTGATTTCCAACTTGGCCAGTGAATTCAACCCAATAACCCCCCACGTCGTTTAAAAAGACACTGGTGTCGTGATCTCCTCAATCCCGACCTGCACTAATTGAAAAAAAAAAAAAAAAAGAAATTAATAAAATAAAATAAACTCTCTCCCCTTCAAGTTAGAGGGTATCCACACTGGTGGACCTCTCTCCTCACGCCATTCATGTAAATACCTACCTTCTTTGTTATCATATTTACTTATTGTATGTATATAAATTACAGATTGTAAATATTCTATTTTATCTAATTAAAAAAAAAAAAAAATTAAAAAAAAAGTAGTAGTATATTATTGAGATCTTCAGTTTCAACTCTAGTTGGTTTTGATAAATCATTGAGTTTTTCCTGTTTTTTTTTTTTTTTGTAGAGAAGAATGTATCTTGTGTTTTAAGTTTTTTTATTTGGTGGTTCATTTATTGTTTTAGTAAAATCTATAAGTGTCTCGCCATTATTTGATGTTGCATTAATGAATGCTTCAATAGAATTTAATTTCTGTAATAATTCTTGAAGATATTCATTATTTTTAATATTGCTTATCTTATTAGCTAGGCTAATAGCCTTTTCTTGTTGTTCAATTGTTTTTGTATATTAATTGTATTTTTATTTTCCAATGTCTTAATATGATTTTGTATTTCATTGTCGTTTTCATTGTTTACAGTTGCATCAAAATTGGAATTTTCTGTATCTACTGCTGACGAAGCAGTTATATCTTCAGCATTTTCTGTTGACATTATCTTCAAAGCAACAAAATGTATGTGCTTACGTATCATAGACTAGATTTGGTAATCAGGACAAGAATATTGAAATGTGTGAATACACAACTTACAAATAAAACATATCATTGGACAACATACATCATCATTATTTTTTTTTAATTTTATAAAACTGGCTTGGTGTATATTCACATTCAATACTCCAGTTATTAATACTATCCTGATTCATTGTAAGGTCAAGTAATGTACTTTTATTGTGTCTTTTTTTTACCTCTTGTATCCTTGTAGTTGTTTTCCCCTTAGTTAATTTAATTATTCTTTCAACTTTTTTATCGCGGGTATATCTTCTAATAGTTTTTATACTTTTATCTAACCGCCCAACTTTGCATCCGTTTAAATAATGATATTTTATTGTTTTGTGCATAGATGCTAGATGCATATTACAATTTACACCTAGACCTTTCCGATGACAATACGCCCACAAAATAACTCTATTTCCATATATGCGATCAAAATATATACCAACGTCTTTAGTGTCTGGATCAATCATTAGCTCCTGGTTAAATTCTTTTAAAGCATTATTAAATTCATTTTCATCACACATTGACTGAAGAACTTTTAGTGATTTATATATAGTCCCTTGTTTTTCCTTGCGTGTCGGTCCAGTTATTTTGCAAATGTTTTGTCTCCAAGCTCTATCTACATGTCATGAACATAATAAACTATGGGAAACTGAGCCCATTGTATTTTCCCAAGCCGAATAAAATGTCTCAACTATATCAGTCATAAAAGTATCTAGACAAATTATATCTACTTTATCTTTTATAGTTGGAAACATAGCAGTGTAGATTTTTGTGTCCTTTAAATTTGTGAACATAAAACAACATGGAAATCCAGAACCAAAATCATCAACTACTAATAATGTAACCAATTCAAAATCATAAGCATTAAGACCATGTGTACCATCAATGCATACTATTTTTCCATGTCCAAATTGTTTAAATATATGCATCTGACTAGGGTCTATTAATATAATGAAAAAGTCTTTGAAGTCCAATATGTTGTTTACATCTACTTCACCTATTATAATAAGTTAAAAAACTACTTTAATATTGTTTTCTTAATTGGGGTTAATATAGATAATTTTTATATTATTTAATTACCTATATATTTTATTATAATTAAAAATATATAAATACATAAATTATATAGTATATATTACAAATTAAAATGGTTAAATAAATTATTGATTAATTATTCACCTTGCTTTTTGTAATATATAACTGGATTATTTTCCCCTTCTTGTTTCATCTGTTCTACCCAAATATCAACACTTAAGGCATTATTTTTATGTAATTGACCATCCTGAATGGTGATATTGTACTTTTGTCTGATATTGTGCAAATCGGCTAGTGTAATAAGATCTTCTTTTTTGAAATTACTTCCTATATTTCCTCTAAAATCATCCAATATTCTTGTCAACGTCACACCTTGTGATAATGTAGCCGCTATTTGATGCTTTTTTGTAATTGGTAAACTAATATGTTGAAGTACACTTTCTTGGTGGCCATAGTGATATTTATAAAATATTACATCACAACTACTTTTATTTAAATGTTCAAATAATATTATGTGACTTGTACAGTTAATATTAATTTATTTACTCCCTTGTGATTTTATTGATCGTTTAGAACTATCAATTTCATTATGAACTCCTGTTCGACCACACTCAAAATAACTTCTATGGCCATTTTTTGACTTTTTTCCCCCGTTTGAAGAACATATTCACATTTATTGTTTGATTCATATTCTTTTAACCAGCTGTTAAATTCTAAATTTTAATGAATTGAATATTATTAAAACGAATTGTTTGCGCCGATGCGTTCCGGGCAGCCGTGGCAGCGCCAATTTAAATTTATTGTGATCAATATAAAGTCGGCGACGGCGCAGCCTTATCTGTCCGTGTGTTACCTGTCCCCTTGTGTTTAGTGTTATTTTGTATTTATATTCTTGTATTTTTCCAATTAATGACTCTTTGTAATTGTTTATTATGTAATAATTGTATTTATATTATTTTATCCTGTTTTTCATTTAGTTCGCAATTGTTGCAATATTTTTTCTTGTCTGTCGTTCGTTAGTCGCCTAAAGTGCACCATCTCTTTTTGTGTTTGTTAATATAACAATATATTTCCTTTTTTTTTTTTAATCGTCGGTCGCTATTACGGCACCACGTTAATTAATTTATTAGTGTCGATCTTGATTGAATCAATCACCTTTTTTTTGTATTAGTCGTTTTTTTTTCTGATACCTATTCTTTATTGTGTGTATACCATTGCAGTGCAATTACAATTATTATTATTATTATTCACTCAACAATAAAGTGATTCTGGTTACCAACATCCACGTGAGTTTTTTTTTGTTTTAAATATATATCTATCTGTGTTGTCCTCGTCAACCTGGTCGAGCGGTACCATTGCCGCCTGTGAGACAGCAGTATATAATTCATCGGTGAATCATCAATCGCCCGACATCGGGATTGGTGCCCGTTGTCCTGTGGTTGCAGCGCGTAAGACCGCCAGCATCCGGCGTGGTGTGTGCGAGGCCGCCCAGGTCGTCTAGATCTCCAAACCATTAGTTACCATCCCCGTCTACTCATCACGTATGTTAAGTTAGTTCGTAAATGTGTTTTTTGATTGTTTAGTGTTAAGTATATTCCGAATTTATGTGAATTCTGTGATCATTGCACAACTCTTACCTGATCATAGAGACTCCCCCCGTTAATTAGACTGCCTCCTCTGACTTCCTTGTGAATTATTGTTTCCATCCGTAAATCTATTGTTGTCATGTGTTCCTCGCCATTGTCGTCATTAATGGTGACGCCCAACTTGAACGCATTCAATTGCATACATCAATAAATTGACGGCGGTATATTGATTTGCATACCCTTCACATTTATGGCGTATAACTTTGGTTGCCTACCCCACCCCAATTTAAGAGGAAATTATTATTTTTTATTATATTTGTATTTAAAATCGTTATTGCAACTGGTCTCTCGAATGTATATTTATTATCCCTAACAAAAAGCATATTTTTTCTAAATAAATCACTATACATACCAGATACATTTAAAAAGTTAATAACTTATTATTCAATACACGTTCCATGATGGTTATTTAAATGATTAATTAATAATACTTTCTTAGAAAATGTTAGATTAAGACAAGAAATGCATTTAGACAATGTTTTTTTACTTCATTTGTTATATCATGTTTATTTTTCAAATGTCTTGTTAGTGTAAACTTGGTAGAAAATTGACTTTTGCAAATATCACAATTAAATTCCATTTTGTTTTGTATTTAAAATAGTTGAAAGCAAATATTATGTTTCAACAAAAAAAAACCCCCAATATGAAAATGTTTAAGTACATTACACTGTATATCTGTCCCTAACAGCAATAACTGATGGCTTAATGAGATGGCTTATAATAATGTTTATATATATATATATATCTACTTTTTACCCAATTACCTATTCAAACATTTCATAAATCAGACTTTATCAACATTTATAACCAAAAGGCTATTTATTAACTGTCTTATTGAGTATTAACAATACAATTCATAAATATCTTAAACATAAAAATTCAATATTATCTATATAACAATATAAATGACAAAATCTTAATAGTAAATACTTAAGCTTAATAAAGTATAGGTAACCATAATTCAAATTGTTAATCTGTTGGATTTCATATTAAGATGACATCACACAGGAATTTGTTGATATTTTTAAATTTTATAAAATCCTTCGAGAAAGAAACTTAGCAGTGAGCATAACAATTAAATGACAAACTGTAAATTATTATAACACTTAAATTATAATTATATTATATTATATTATTTATATAACACATAATACTTACAGTAATATTTCTACAGTAAAATATGTTTGCAAGACGAAGACAACTCAAACAGCTTACAAAATTATTAACTATTCAAATGTATCTGGTACGCATAAACAATTTTTTGGTAAAGATATGCCGTAAATCATTTTTAATAATATACAATTTATGGTAGTATACAACATTATTTTATGCAACAGGAAATTTCCTTGTTACTGATGGAGATTTTATTAGAGTTAGCAAAACCACTGCTTCTCTAATTGTACGTGATGTCAGTACTGCCATTGCAAAGCTTAGACCTACTTTTGTTAAAATGCCAATTGAAAGTGAAATACCTAAAATGCAAAAACGTTTTTATCAAATTGCTAAATTTCCTAGGACAATTGGAGCAATTGATTACACTCATGTAAAAACTCAAAATCCTGGTAATATAATGTTAGAATATTTTTCATTATCTGTTATCATTTATTCATAATATCTATATTGCTTTGTTCATCTATTAATGTTTATAAACTTATATACTTAATAACTGTGTTTTTGTATTTTTGTAGGAATAACAAAGAAGCTATGGAAATTGTTCATAATAAGAAACGATTAAAAATAAATGATTTACATTTTTAAACAATCAATTTTAATAAAAGTGGGAACTTGCTCTGCTATATATTAGGGGTGTTAAGTGGACCTCGATTGAACCTAAAATTTGTATAATTTTGCATTAGTTAAGTATAGGTTTTATTATACAGTATGTTAGTTAATTGGAAAGTCAGTAGTTATTACCTCTAATATAATGCAGATATTGAAGTTCCGTTTTTTAACATAATATGTGACTTACAGCCCATCTTTTACCATGGTTAAAAAAATCCAAAATTCAAAATCGACAAAAGTTTTTTTTGATTTTTCAAAAAAAAATTTTGAAAATTTTGAAAACAGCCACTTTGTAGAATTACTTATAAGTTATTCTGAGAAAAAATAAATTTTGAAATCTGTCGATTTTTGATTGAGAGCATTTTATTTTTTCAAAAAACAGCAAATTGTAAAATCATAAGGATTTTTGATTATTTTAGTAATTGTATTAATTACTGTTAAACATCTTCAATTTCAGCAGCTATTTATGTCCTTATTAATTTAAATTACATTTTAACATTTTAATTTTATTTATGTATAATGCAGGTTCCTAGATTTTTTTTTAACTTTATTTAACATTAGTTTTAATTTCATTTTAATTTTTTCGTTAAATAAGTATTAAAATTAAATTCACAATATCCGATAACGTAAAAATGGTATTTATTTATTTTGAAAATAATAAAAGCCAAAGAGCCAAAGAGTAAAATCTATGCATCTGCATTATCCATAAATAAAATTTTAAAATTATGATATCTAGGTAAAATATAGTAATTACACCGCAGTGACTTCAACAAAGTATAATAAAGTAATATTGTTATTGGTTTCATTATTTAAGTAGGTAAATTTAAATATTTTAATGCCAATTATAATTTAAATACCACACATTTTAATGTTTTCTCAGATAATTCAAGGTTTAATTTAAACTGAAATGAAATTAAAATGTAATTAAAATTAATATGAACATAAATAGCTGCTTAAATTAAAGATATTTAACAATATCCAATACGATTACGAAAAAAATCAAAAAACCATACGATTTTACAATTTGCTGTGTTTTTTGGAAATATAAAATGCTCTCATTCATTCAAAATTCCACCGATTTCAATTTTTTTTTTCTCTTAGTAATTTATAAATATTTTTACAATGTGTCTTTTTTGGAAATTTTTGAAAATTTTTTTCTGATAAATGAAAAAAATTATTTTGTCAATTTTGAATTTTGGATTTTTTTAACTATGGTAAAAGATAGCTGTAGGTCACATATTAAATTAAAATAACGGAACTTCAATATATACATTATATTATTAGTAATAACTACTGACTTTCCAATTAAAATAGTAGCAGATAATGAAATTCTATTGTGTTGGTATTGTCTGAATACAAATTATTAACATGTTAATATTGGTGGTCCTAACACTGAATACTTCAGACACCAAAACTTTTCATTGAATGTACAAACTGTATCATCTCCTGACTTAAAAATCATGGATGTTGTAGCACGCTGGCCAAGATCATATCATAACTACACGATACTAAAAAATCATTGTTTGTTAACAAATTAAACAGTGGTGAATGGGGAAATAGTTTGATTGTAGCTGACAGTGGCTATGCAAATTCTCTACATATTGTTACACCTTTTATAAATCCAAGAAACGACATTGAAGAACTATATGAAGAGTCAATTATTAGGACTAGAAATCCTGTCGAAAGATCATATGGTGTTCTAAAACGAA
Source organism: Chaitophorus viminalis (assembly GCA_025469195.1). Classification (NCBI taxonomy): domain Eukaryota; kingdom Metazoa; phylum Arthropoda; class Insecta; order Hemiptera; family Aphididae; genus Chaitophorus; species Chaitophorus viminalis. Next base: position 11,292 of record JAIPRK010002357.1, on the reverse strand, counting down.
GATTTCCAATATTATCTATCTTTTGGATCACGATTGAAATTACAAACAACTCAAGCAGTTATTGTAGCCTGTTGTGTTTTACACAACATAGCTATTGATAACAATGATAAAGATCCACCAGAACTACTAGAATAGATATAGTTTTACCAGAATATGAAAATATGAACACAATAGAACACCATATTGATGAATGAAATGCAAGACAACAGTTAATAGATGAATATTTTTCACATCTTTAATGTTTATCTAATCAAAATAACAAAATTTAATGTTCTTTGTAGATAATAAGAATAACAAAATGTAATGTTTACAAGTAAATAATAATTGAAACAAAATTAAATATTTCATATATAATAATAATAAGTACATATATAATAATAATAACAACATTTAAATATTTGTAAAAAAAAAATAAAACAATAAACAAATTTTTAATACTTAAATTAATAGTAAAGTTTTTTCTCTTAAACTGTTTATTATTAATTAAACAATATTTTTAGGTAAGTTATAAGTTAAGTTGAGAAGACGGACCCGATTATATTCTATTTGGTACATTGTCATTAATTTTAATTTAATGTATTAATAAATAATAGTTAAAAACAATAGTGGTTTAACGTTTACTTCATAACGACACCTACAATTGGCGTAGTCGTTAGGTTAGAAAAATTAAGTACAAATTTAAATAAAAATAATTTCTTTTAAAAATTAACGTAAATTGTACTACTCATCGGGTTAAAAAAACCTAAATAGGTGTCCTGATTGAAGTTACCGGTTCCTGAATTGTTTTTTATAAATTAAATTAACGCTTGTCCAATCAAAGGGGTAAAATTCGTTGAAAATCGCGAATTTTAAAATTATTGTAACATAATTCTCTAGTAGCAAAATGTGGTTTAGGCTATAAAAAGATTGGAAAGCACGTAGTGTCAGTGACAGCCTCGCGTGTGTGTAGTCGTTTGCATATCATTGTCATATAATTAAGTTAATTAAGAGATAGATATAGTTAATCACAATGGTAACAAAGGGCATTGGTGAATTAACAGCGAACGAGATGACACGGGAGTTGTAGAAGCGTGGCATTGAAACAGGGGGGTCCAAGGCCGATAAAATCCTAATTTTAGAGGAATATATTCGGACCAAGGAGTGTGTTGACACAAGGTCATTAGAGTTTGAGGTGATAGCTGAGATAATCAGCGAAACACCGGAAAACAGGAACGACGAGTTCCAGAACAACGGGGTAATCCCCGGCATGGAAGATATGAATATTGTCGCCATAGAAAAATTGCTAGACCGACTGGAAGATTTGTAAGAAACGGTTGATCTACAAAGGTTGGCAATCACCATACTCAATGAGAAAGTTGTGCTGGAGCGAGACATGACCAAAGAAAAAAAGAAATCAACGGAGTGGAGAAAACGGCTACGGTTAATGGGAGGGAGTAATTTCCCCCAACCATCTACTTCCAGAACGTTCGGAAAAAACGATAGTTTTTTGGATAAAACGAAGGTTAGTCCGGCAAAAATGCCTGGAACTGGTCGAACTTGACGGTTAGGTTGTCCGGAACCGAAATTTGTTCGGAACTTCCGTAAATAGGACCGGAGCTTTCGGTGATTTGTCCGGAACTTCCGTAAATAGGACCGGAGCCTTCGGTGATTTGTCCGGAACGTCCGGTGAATTGTCCGGTAGAAGTCGAATGGAGGACAAACGGAGTCATTACTCCGGAGAAAAACGCATCCACTTCAAGGATAGCCTACTCATTCCACAAAATGAGCTAAACATGGCCCGTACTTCGATCCCGGAGTTTGCAGGTAAGAAAGAGGAAGATCTCGTGAGGTTTTCATTTCAGGTCGATGCAGTTCTTGAGGAAACGGGCATAAGTAGAGCTCGATGGGTGACCGTTTTAGCACCACAGCTGAAATCAGTTGCAGGAAGTTGGTGGAGAACTATACGAGCATTGGACTTGCCCTGGGAGGAGTTCTGAGAGGAACTTATTTTGGAAAAGTTTAATGGAGACGATCTGAGGTCAACGTTGCAGTCTGAACTCCTGAGTACCGCTCAAACCAAGACCGAAACACTGAGGGAGTACGTCCTACACAAGTACCAGTTGTATCGGAGGTCAAACCTTGGTTTGACAAAAGAAGCGGTGGTAAACTCAGTGACCGGCCTCATGCGGAATGAATTTATAATTCATGCTCGCGTACAGAAAATGAAATTTTTCTGTGATCTACGAGCGCTGGCTCACGTATTGGATTCAACAAAAATCATGGCACCGGAGAGGGCTGGGGGTAGCAACACCGACAGTCAACCAAAATCTAGATGGTGGGACAGCAAGGAACCGGGGACTGCAAAAGAGCACACCAAGCCACATCCGAGGTAAACTGCGAAATTAGGATGTCTAATTTGCGGTGATCCGGACTACTGGAAGAGAGCCTGACCGAAAAGGCAGACGAAGTCGGGAAACGACAAAACGACCGACGGGAACACCGGGCCCCGATCGGTCTTGTATTAACCGGCAAAAAGAATAAGAGTCTACCGAAGAAAAGTCGCCGATATGGTCCAGGTCAATCAACTCGTAACGTTCCGTTGGAGGAACCTAAAATTACGGAAGTTGGCTGGGACAAAAATTACTAGGTGGCACTACAGACCGGAGACTCGGAGAAAAAGGCTGATTTTCCAGAAAAATACCGGAGAAAACACCGAAGTTACCCAAGGACTACTGTTTTCGCCAGAACCGCTCCTACGAGTGAGGTGGTCGGCGACTCTGACTGGCGTAGTATAGGACAAGGGGCAGGTCACTAATAATTATAATCGAATTACAACTGTTTGTATGACAAATGCGTACTAGTTTCGACGCAGACACAATTTATTAATTAATAACACAAGTACTAAACATATACAATGCTACTAAATGAGGGCGCCCATATTCATATAAATAATAATCAAAACAAACTGCGCCTTATGGGTAAAAAAAATACAAACAAAAATAATAATAATAATTATCCTGATACAAAAATTGATAACAGACAACATACGCAAATCAACCAGTCGGTCGCTACAGATGACCAACATACTGCACCATCGACGATGTGAGTGAAGATAATGCACCACACCGCAAAAATGACTGCCACAGACCCTCGGGTGAATCACGATACCGGCTCTAGATTGCGGCGCGGCGCTCAGGCGAACGTCGCATGTGCAATGACCGTGTTCACTGCCGGTCGGCTTGCATCAACACACGCACACCGTGCAGCCACACACGGAAAACACAACGGCGCGATAATTAAAATGGTCGCGCGAAAAGTGTAACGACGACGGTCAGTCTTTGGGGACACACGCACACCACGCGGTCACGTATCCAGATTACGACGATGCCTTTACGCACTATATCGTCGGTTCGTCGCGGACGTCAGATATCATACGACACCCGCACATCGAAAACACGTGGCGAGAAAAAAAAATCGGCCCCAAGACACGAACAACTCGATGTCGACGGCACACGTCCGTCACAGCGGACGATAAAAAAATCGATTCACGCACGGAACACTGAGACAAGATACACATGGGCGTGCACACAATGGCACTAAAAAGCATAAAAAAAACGTGTGCGCATTAAACAAAAAAAAACCACCGGCGTATGGTACCGCACGCAGGCACACCAACGAACGACTCGTCCATCAGACCGGTTCGCCGTTACTGGACGGGCGTTGAGATGTAGAGGGGGAGGGAGTGCATAGAAGTTCGCGCAAGTTCTCGAACTTCATGGCACTAATGCAATACCGCTTTGGTGCGAAGATTGAAATCGGCGCGGTGTTTGAACAACTACCGTTAGAAGCGATGTTCCGGCACAGAAACCACAGTTCGTGATGATGGACAGGTTAACAGGTGACTTTCAAAGTAATTTTTTAGAAAAAAGCTCTAGATTTTTTAGATGATGAGGAACAGAAAATGTTGACCGAGGAGTTGTTATCTTGTCCGGTAATAAGTGACGCTTTCCCCGGATAAATCGTTCCTAGTCCACAGACAGTCTGCAAAAGGAGAGATTCGGATATGGACTCAACATTTGAGTTGCGGCAAAGCTTGACAGGTCTACGTATCGGAGTGTTGGAGTCTCCAACCATTGCGATGGTGTCAATGGAGAGAACCAAAGTATCGGGTATTCCGGTACCGGCCATCGAACTAGAGTTTACAACCGGGGCAGTAGTGGCACTACTGGACTCCCAAGTGGCAAGGACTTATGTCAGACCGTGGATAGCAAAAAACTTCAGCCGGAGTTTTTCCGATGAACCGGAGATTGTCCGGATGGCGGACGGGAGAACTCGAGAGATCGAGGAGTTTTCGGAATTTCGAGCTCGTATAGTGGATTTAGAGGTGACGTTCAAGGTGGCTGTGTTAGAAGACTTGATAGGAGACATTTTCCGAGGTCACAATTTTTTTGTAGAACAACAAGTCGCGTGGGATTACCGTGGTTGCGTAATCCATTTAGGTAAATAACGTCGGGTGTCCGTTAGTTGGAGAAATCCAAAATCTGCGGGCACCGAAGAAATGGACCTATCTAACGCAACTCTTCCGGACGGCGATTTTGGTTTGCGTGTTAAAAAAGTTCTACGGCAATACCACGGAGTTTTTTCCGGACAAGTGTGGAGAACACGAGTGATAGAGCACCAGATCCGGCTCAAGGATCCAAAACCGGAGGCTCTGAACGCATTGATTGCCGAGATGGTGCGAGATATGGAAGAGCAAGGGTTCGTGGAACCTAGCATATCCCCATGGGCAGCACCGGTAGTACTCGTTGGGAAAAAAGATGGATCGCGTAGGTTATGTGTAGACTACCGTCGACTCAACGCGCAAACGGAGTCTGATGCTCACCCAATGCCGGATCTACATGACATGATTCGAGGAATGGGTGGAGCGAAAATGTACAGCACCATGGACTTAAAGTCAGGTTACTGGCAAGTGGGCCTCTCTCCGGAGACACGGCCATTGACAGCGTTTAGGACTAACCAAGGATTATTCCAGTTTCGGGTAATGCCTTTTGGGTTGAAAAATGCACCTGCTACATTCTGCCGCTTGGTAAGTGAAGTTTTCCATGGATTTGTGGGTAAATTTGTTTTAGTTTATTTAGATGATATCGTGGTATACTCAGAGAGTCCCAACCAACATTTAAATCATCTGCAGCGGGTACTAGAGATGCTGCAGTCATATGGTCTTACGTGTCAACCGAAGAAATGTATATTCGGTGCGGCACAAATCAAGTTCCTGGGACACATCGTAAATGGGGAAGGAATTGACCGAGAGCCGGAAAAATTAACGGCGATTCATGAGTTACCGGTCCCGAAGAAAACAAAGGACGTGCTACGATTTTTGGGTGTTTGTGGCTGGTATAGTCAGTTTGTACCAAATTACGCCGAGATCGCCGCACCTCTCACGAGCCTGTTAAAAAAAGGGTTGAAATGGCGATGGTCGTCCACCGAAGAAATGTCATTCCGGAAATTGAAGGAATCATTGGTGTACGCACTACAGCTTTTCCCGCCACTGCCGGGTAAACAGTTCAACTTACAAACCGACGCAAGTGAAGTCGGTGTCGACGCGGTGCGCTTTCAGCGGGGGGAGATTGGTAAAAGGAAAGTAATTTCTTACGTAAGCCGCAAACTGAGTGGAGCACAGTCTCGGTACTCGGCGGTGGAACATGAATGTCTGGCCATAGTCTGGGCAGTAGATCGTTTCAGACCGTACCTTGAGTCCGGTAAGTTTGTGTTATTTACAGACAATGCAGTACTCCGATAGTTACAACAAGCCCGTTGCACAAATAGCAAGCTGACTCGTTGATCATTACAGCTTGGGGCGTTTGACTTTGAAATCCGGCATGTGCTCGGTGTAGAAAACGAGTCGGCCGATGCTCTTTTACGGTGTCCAGTGGGACCCAGTACCGTGGATGAGGAGGCCCTGGAAATGAATATTCGGGACCCTCCGATGATCCGGCTGGGACCGACTACATGGATGCAGCGAGGTAAAACAACGATTTTGGTAACAACTGATTGTTATAGTCGCTGGGTAGAAGCTTATCCCTTAGGAAAGGCGACTACCAAATCGATTGTGGATACATTCGAACGGGAGTTGTTCCCATGGTTCGGTTACCCGAAGGCCATTTTATCAGATAATGGCCCACAGTTTGTAGCTAAGGCGATGAAGGAGTCACTCAGTAGGTGGGGAGTTGAAAGTTGGACTAGTCCCATATACCATCCTCGGGCCAATCCTGTGGAGAGACGAAACCAGGAACTGAAGTAAGGTCTGCGGACGATCCTCATCGACAAGCCACATCATCATTGGGATGTTTACTTACCACAGGTCCTGTTTAGCGTACGAAACAGGATGAACCGAATGACCGGACAGTCACCAGCATTTAGTATCTTCTGACGGGAGTTAATGTCCCCCGGAGAAGCGGTGATAATCTGGAGTTTAATCGTCCGGAGAAATCCGAGCATGATGATCGGCCGTCGGATAAAATCATCAACACTCCGGAAAACATGGAAATTTTTCCGGTATCATCGGAAAATTGCTCGTCAAAAGCCAATGAACCCGTTAAAAATCCTGGTAAAATGGTATTAGTGACCAGAGATTGGGTGTATTACAGAGCGAATCCGTTATCCAACGCGGAGAAGCGTTTTCACGCGGGGTTCGCCCCGAAATGATAAGGCCCGGTTTAGTTAGGAAAACATTTGGGAACCGGAGTATTCATGACGGAGGGGAAATCCCCTACGAAGCTACATGTCTCAGCAATGAAGCGGGCGGTAGGGCCATCATTGAATAAGTGCTAACTATGTTCTATTTCAGGCAATGGCAGAACAACAAGGACGCCCAGGACGTCCATCGAGGGGAGCAATCGCCCACTATGCCGAGATACTAAGGAAAATGGCACGGCAGTTGATGCAGGAGGCAGCGCAGTTGAACGCCACACCGGAGGAGACGGTGGCGGGCTGTACCCCACAACGAGTCTCGACCGCCTCGTTTGGCCGAATCCGTGTCACCCTGTGACACGCGTGACATAGGTTCGCCATCCCTTCTCTAGACCTTTTTACTTCTTTTGATACTTTAGATGATATGTTTATTAAAAAGAGAAGATAAAAAGATAAATGAAAACACAACAAGTTCACATTCACTTATTATATTAAACGATTAATATAACTTTTAAATTCATATGTTCTTATTAAAAATATATTTTATACGTTTAATTAATTTAAATGTTAATTATGATTTATGAATAATTATGATATTGGGAATCCGACGTGAGATAGTTTATCAATGATAAGCATGAATATCGAACAATTATAATCAAGTAAAAATGTGCATTTTGTTCCCCAATCTTTTGTAAACAAAATATTTTTATATACCATTTACGGTAACCTATGATGATAACTTTATTCGCCGAATATCTATCAAGTTGATAATTTTACATTGAAAAACACTTATCATTTTATTCGGAAGTTTATCCTTAGAATAAATGTATTCGTCAGATAGTTATCTCCCGAATAAATTAACGATTGAAAAACCGGGCCTTAGTCGTATTACTATTGCTAGTTTTCAATATTTTCAAATAATGATTAGGAATTGACCATTATTTTAAAAATTCCCTAATAAAATAATGTCCGTTATTCGACGCGTCCGCTATTTGGAGGTTTTGCTATTGAAAAGTACTGAAAATTTCCCCGTTCCCAAAAAAACGTCCGCTATTGAGAGGTGTTCGTTAGTGGAGGTTTCACTGTAATAAGTTTTACAATTAATCTATTTTTAGCTGTTCTTCTTTTTTTTTACACCATTGACAATTTATATATATGTATATGTTAAGGTGTATGACCGCATGGCAGTAAATGTTGACAGTCACCGGTGTATGTCGACATTCACTAATCATTTTGGTGAATGTTATCAATTATTTCAAATATCTTACAATGCGGACATTTACGAGTATTTGTTGCACAATAGTTATTTAATCAATTTTGACATCTGTGACAACGACAACATAATATATAATCAAATAGATAGCTAATAAATTCATAAATAAATATAGTTGAACAAATTAATTTTTTAATATTTAAGTTTAGATAGTATAAGTTTATGCTTTATTAAGTTTTATTTATTACAACACGGTATACCCCCATTCTTACAATTACATTTTTTTGTATTACATTTTTTTTTACAATTGCATCCTACATAACCTTGGACACCACTTTTGGAAGCAGCTGTCGATAACTGTCTCAAAGACATTGTCTTATCGGATAAAACGTCGTTTAACGATATCAATTTTTCTTTGCACACTGCAAATTGATTTCGAGTGTACAGCTGACTGATAATCCCATATTTTGTTCCTAATTTGTAGAAGTCATTATCAACGTCCATTACAACAGCCAAGATATTTTGGTAATCCATACGACCTCGATCGATATCTGGAACCCGCACTCGAACAGTATCACCTACTTGAGCAGGCGGAAATTTTTGGTTCAACGATCGCAGCATTACACTTGCTTGTGTTTGAAGTCCATTTAGTGCCAAAGCTCTACTCTTAATTGTATTCTCCTTCCTTTCATTTATATCTTTTAAATACAAAATATTTGTTTGAATTATTTTTGTAATAGGCATTATTATTTTAAATTACATACTTAATAATTCATTTTGGTTTTTGTCATAACTTTTTTCGCTGAGTTTATCATCATCATTATTTGCTTGATTGTCAAGATTATCGTCGCTTTTACCGTTAGACTCTTCCTCTACTTCATTGTCATCACTTCCTGGATCAGTTTGAGGGGCTGTCAAAAAAATTCTTATTTAGTTACTATATATCGATCACACTTTATGCATACAAAGTGTCACTGCATATTAATATATTTAATTTAATTTTATCATTTATACTTACTTATAGACTGAAGTATTTGTTTTAACTTCTCTTCTGTTGCTAGTTTTTCTATTTGTTCTCGTGGAAGAGAAGATATTAAAAGACCTCTTTGTGCTTTAGTGCCAAACATAGCTTCGTATGGCGTTTGCTTAATACCTTGATGATACGTCGTATTATTCACAAATTGGATAAATGGTAATGCTTCTGACCATTTTGTAGTGTCAATATCTTCTATCATAGCTCTCAGTATATTTTGGAAATCTTGGTTTGCCCTTACGATGGATCCTTGTGTTTGGCTGTGGCGTGGTTTACCAAGCACAATTTTCACACCATCCCACATTGAACACAGCTCTGATATAACTTTATTTACGAACTCTCGTCCATTGTTGGAATGTAAAATATTTGGTGCACCGAAAATAAGAAATATATTTAATAAGTGATGTGCAACTTCTTCTGCAGTTTTAGATTTTAGAGGTCTTAATTGAATAAACTTGGTTAGGTGATCCTGATAATTTAATATAAATTTAAATTCACCATCTTTGCAAGTTTGCATATCTACCAAGCAGGCCTGTCGCTAGAGCATAAGCAAGTTAGGTCATTGCCTAAGGGCGGAAACATTTTCAATGAAACTGGGGCGGCATTTTTTGTGATGGAAAATTCTTTGTATTAAATTGATTAGTGGTTGGCAATCAATAATAATTCCGAATGATGAATATCACATTTCAAAACAACACTATAGTATTGTATAATTATGGAAGAGGCGGCATTTCCTTAGTAGTAGGGCCGTATTTAGGAAAACATAAATATGTTGCTACTTAGGCTAACGCAAAAGCTGAAACCCGTTTTTGAAATACTGTTAAGTAATGAAGAAATTATTTAATTATTATATTTTTATTATTTTAATATTAATTATTTCAAAAATAATAGCTGACATACGGCAATTAGCTAAATTATTTATTTTTGGTTGGGACGGTTTATAAAGTACCAAATACAAATGTATAATATACCGAAATAAAATGTAGGAAACATATAACATTTGATTTTTCCCCGAAATAACGACGTCGCGGTCGTCGAACGTCGATAACAATAATATATTAATATAATAATGATTATTCTGTGACCAGAATATACAATATAATTATATTATTATTATTTATTATATTGTTTATTTTTGGCGTGGCGACTCATAGAGTATTACTCTATGGGCGACACGCCGACACAGGCTATTCGCTGATAATACTACTAATACTAGCAGAGCTTAACGCATGTCAATAATATTATTTGTTTTTCACCCGTCGCTTTGACGTGATCTCTAGCAATATTTTTACAATTAATTACTTACAAAAGTGGCTGAAAACTTACAGGTATCGTACCCATGTTTAGCATATTATATCGTTTGTATGTATATTTATTATTATTTATAATAATTATTATTTCATATTATTCTATATATATATATATAATGTAATACACACTGTGTATAACTCGTAACTACATGTAATTAACTCGTGTTTTTACTTCCTTTTCTCGGGAAATAGTTCGTTGTTTTTTGTAATTTTTGTCGCAAAAGTTGTGTAAAAAGTTCGCGTGCAGACTGGTGTCGGTTTTGAGTCAGTCTGCCCAAAACCTCCATCTCAGTTAAGTTTCATAGTAACTTCCATTAACTTTACACGACCACCGTACAAACGTAAGTTTTATTTCCGTTCTATCGGCATATCCATACTTTGATCGATCCCTAACGACCATTTTTGTGATAATTCTTATCTGCATCTGCATCGATTTACTATAGCTGCCAGTAGGACTATACGTCGGTACCTGTTATACATAGTGTGCTTATACTCCGCGCACGCCTATCAACTTCCTCCTCCTCACCGCTCGCCATAGTGGTGGTTCTTGCTTTTGTTTACAGTGCGCTTCACGTTAGCATAGTTACAAACAATAAAATCTTCTGACCGCTTTGTATACCCTTTAATTGTCTTATGCGGATAGCGAGCCATATGTGATAATCACTACAGCACAGCGTATATGGTTCACATTTGAGACAACACTGTATAACAGTGAGCTGGTTTTTGGTGAGCCAATCTGAGACAGGCTGCGCGTGACGGACACTAATTCGTCCGCCGCTCGGTCATGCTCTTAACATGCGCGGAGTATAGTGTCATAGTGATTTACGCTTGGTTTACAGAGCACCGAAGTCATTTTTATTTTTACGAATTTTTATTATCTTACGTTATTTTTTACGAATAGTATAATTTACATATTAGTTATATAACTCCGATATAATTTTAGGATTGACCATAATTTGAAAAACATTATCTTTTATAAATTATGGCATCACGGAAACGACTTTCTGGGTGTGAGTATAAGAAAATTAGAGAAGCTAAACAAAAATGTATTGATAAACAAGTTGGAA
>JAIPRK010002356.1:0-21892 GCA_025469195.1 Chaitophorus viminalis | reverse complement strand
TTTATATTATTTCATAAACTCAGTACCTATATAACATATATTAGATAATTATTAATTAATTACAAAATTTAGCAGTATGATTTCAAAGAAAATGAGATATTTATTTTATATTTTAATATTTTCATATAATGCTATTTCTAATTTGTATTAATTTATGTTATTATTAATCCCAAGTGTCATAAAATGTATAATTACATATTTCTGGGAGTATAATTGTGACAGATTATAGTATATAATATAAATATGAAACTTATATAACTACGTATATATAGCCATATAGGGGGGGGGGAGGCAAGACCCTACGTTTAATTATCAATCGTATTTAAGCGTATACTCACTAAAAAAATTACGACTACATCACTGGTAATAATTAATACATTAAATATTAATATTCAAATATGAAATAAGAGACCATTTACTGATAATTAGGATACTGATTTTTATTTAGCATAAAATTAAAAATAATTATTAATGAAATAAATTATTAAAAATAATTTAACTATATATCTGTTCATGACTTAATAAATATTTATTTATAGAATTGAAATATTTATCACTGATATCTTTTTAAAACATAGGTTTCGAAAAATAGAACATACTGAAAAAATTATTATTAAGACTTATAAAGTGATTATCCTATCACTTACCAGGCACATCCCCATAGCAATTTTTAAAAATTTGTTTACAATATAATAGGTAATGGTTAATAACAAAAGCGAAAGCTGTCATTAATATTAGGAACACAACCAGTAAGCGGAAAGAAGTTTTTAGCACTACACAGATAGTTTATAAATTAATATATCAATTTTTATAGAATTTTACTTCATAGAAATATTATTTTTATATTGTTTTCTGATCTACCTATTATGTGTGTTTTAAGCGTTATTATTCCTTTGAATTTATTATATATCAAATTAGCAGGGGTAGGATTTATATACAATAACAAATTATTGTAAAATAGGCATTTTATTTGACAAAACGTGCAAACATTTTTTTAGATTCTGAACGGAGTGATGGTATCTATTGGTTTTACAATGATGTATGTTTTTTTTTATTTTTGTGTCTGTCATCACGTTTTGGGGCTTCGATTTTCTCAAACAGCAACTTTTCTGTAGATGGTACTTGGGCGAGTCAAAAATCCAACATTTTTAATACTTTTCAAAAGCGTCGAAAAAAACAATAAAAAAATTACGAAAAAACGAAAAACCGCAACAACTTAAAATTTTTACCAAATCTTTATGTTGGTGTTTTCTATACATGGTTAAGTTTTCAAAGTATTTTGACATATTTTGACTTATTTATAGACAATTTAAATTTTCGATTTTTGTAAGTTTTTTTTTTTAAATATCTATAAAAATGTTTTGGCTGTCCGAAAACTCTTTAAAATGTATTAAAGGAATAAATATAAGTTACACTAATTGTAACTAAAAAATATCAGAGATGGTTTCACTTAAATTTTTTTTATAAGCTCATAAAGATCAAATTTGTATAAAATATGTTAAAATCGCGATAATTTGCTAGTTATTTTGTGGTTGAAAATTTATAAAATTTTTTCTACTTATACTTAAGGTTCAAAATTTTAACACTAGGTTGTCCATAAGCTTACCATTAAAAATATATAAAAAAAATTTCTACCAGACTTAAAAAAAAAAATTTTATGACTGTTTTAAATTTAAATTTTTACGAAATTGCATTAAAATTCAATTTAAATATAAAATACTATATTATTATATACACATTTTAGACAATCATATTAATTCCGTTCAGAATCGTTATTCGTATACAATGATATCTATCATTGCATTCAAATTTAACAAATCCATTGTAATAATGACTTATCCTATAAACGAGGTACACGTACACTCCACCCCCAACTATACAGCAAAGCGAGGCCCACCCGTTCTTTTTTAATAATACAAATAAAAAAATATATGCTATCTATGCAACGATTCTCAGATAGCGTGAGATAATATTTTCTATACAAATTAAATGTAAAAAATCAAATTCTATATAAATATTTTAATATTTTAACTGATTTTTTATTGTCTACATACCACACACAGCATACCGTCGGCTACACAGCAAAACCTCGTAAGTCACTTTTATCAAATTGTTCAGGAGAAGCGAAAAACTGTGACACGTATTAATATTTGACAATTATAAACTGTTATAACTTTATACTCCTTTTATGATTACTCCACATTGTTGAATGACAAAAAAATTAAAATTGTAATATGATTGTGTAAATAATTTAACTTACGAGCTCTTGTAATTAATTAATTTTACTTATGAAGTTTTGATTTTAAGTAAATTTGACTTATGAGTTTTTGATTAAACATTAAAATCTTTTCATTTATAATAACTCATGGAAATATCATTCAACATTACAATATAATATTACTAGTATAATATTATAAAAAATACAAATTCCATTAAATTATAAAAAAAACTACTAATAGAATTGTTAAAACTTGGTTAAAACAATAAATAAAAATCAACTTTTATTGAAAATAAAAATTAATAAAATCAAAAATAAGAAAAATTTCAAAAACTTTTATAGTAATTTGTGCAAAGAATTATCCTTTAATAAAAACAATGTTGATTTAATTATTAAAACATGAACAAATTAAAAATGATTTAACTATCAAAACATGAACAATTAAAAAAAAAAAATGTTTTAATTATTAAAACATAAACAAATTAAAAATAATTAACATTAATAATGTAATACGTCAAATAGTATAAATAATACAAATTTCACTTCTTTTTTATTTTTGGTGTATTGTATTGAATCATAGAATGGCCAAGTATGCTTAGGTAAGACTAATTGTAGCTGTTGGAGGTGCAGAAATTTATCTTCTTTAATTTTATTTGGTTCATTATACAAATTTTTATAGTATAGTTATGTTCTTTCCTGTTCTTGTTTGGTAAATTAATCCATTGGTCATCATAATTAATTTTATATTGAATAGTTGAGTCTGGATTGTACTTGATATATCTTATGTCAGTAACTGTAGAGTCCCCTTTTTTATAGCCCGGTCTTATAGATGTATAATATTTTAATGATGAATAATTACTGAAACAGCTAAAATTCAAATATTTAACCCTGTATGGATTTTTACTTCGAGCATCTTTACATACATTGATACATTTATATAATCTGTAGGCAAGTAAATCTCTCTTTTTTTAAGTTTCATTTCAATAGTGTGATGGACACTATCAACTTCCATTTGTGTATGGTCTTTCTCCAGTTTTTAATACAATAATGTATTTTAATTATTTCAAACGTTTAAAATAATAATGTTATAACTCATAAGTCATAACCGTAGATATGTAAATACTGTATGAAGTATGACACATAATATTATAAGTATTAAGAGGACGTGATACCCGTATGCGTTGTCTCCGTCTTACAAATGTACAACATAGCAAAAAACTGTTTTTGCGGGATAGAACCACTCCCTCGGTATTTATAGTAGAATAACCAAAATTCCATAACGCATAGGGAACAACTTTATCTGTGTCGTAGCGTTTTTATTATTTGGATAACATAAATAAAATTAAAGTTATCAGTTGTAGTAATTTAGGATTTTTCTTGTTTTGTTCATTTAATTATTAAAAATTATCGGTAAATGATATAAAAAAAAAATTAAAGCTCTATGACATCAATAAAGTTGTTCCCTATGCGCTGTGAAATTTTGGTAATTCTACTATAAATACCAAGGGAGTGGTTCTATCCCGCGCAAAACAGTTTTTTGCCATATTGTACATTAGTAAGACGGAGACAACGCATACGGGTATCACGTCCTCAGTCTGTTGATTTACGAGGTTTTGTTATTGATACTGTTGTTACGAGTTTTTGTTTTTGTGTGTTTTCTTATTAAAATAGCGGGAAAAAAATGATATTATGATATCAAAATGTGCAGAAATGTACAGTGCATCCAATAAAAGAAAACATTTTTTTTTTTAAAATTTCGACTTACGAGGTTTTGCTGTGTAGCCGACGATACCATATTGTTATTAATGTCTAGTACCTATACGGCTATACTTAAGTTATTTATATATTTTATTGGTAACGATTTTTTTTTCACCCTGTCTTACTGTAGCTATTTTCAAAACCATTTCTGATTTTTTTTATTATTTTAATAAAAAGCATCAATAGTAGAATAGATTTATTGATTATTATGATTAGTAATTGATCTAAACTTTCAATAACACATCAAAATATTGTACTGAACAATATTTTGCTTCGGAGTATACTATTAAAAATGTTGTGTCTAATACAAAAAAGTATAAGACTTAATAACATAAAATCATTATTTATTTACCATTCGCAACTATACGACTTTTCCTAAACTCTGAAAGAACTTTAGTTCTCAACACAGTGGCAGCTCTAGGGGGGCCTAGTTGGGCATGTCCCCCCAACTCAAAAAAAAAAAAAAAAAACGGGAATTTTATATAATACCTATTATACATTATTATTGACTCGTGTACTATTTTGTATAATATTTATTACTAATGTAGGTTATATCTGGCACTGATGTTGAAGCATTTGAATAAATATATCATATAATATTGAAAAAAAATGAGTGTGATGTTTATGCCCCCCCCCCCAGAATCAAAACCTAGAGCCGTTACTGTCTCGACGTAACTATACAAGTCAAAGATACGTATTCAGTAATTCAAAATAAGTATTTCGTGCATCTTTGTGTATCAAATCAACATTTTTGGATCTCAAAAACATATATATTTACAGTCTTTCGACGTTTTGCTTTTGGACTTTGAATGGTTTATTGTATTTATATAAATAAATTATAGTCAACCTTTTTATTTTTAGTATGACATATAAATATTCAATTATTGGTAAAGTGAAAAATATAAAAATGTAAAATAATTTAAAATATCACTAATAGCAAGTAGGACATGTAGTATCTGATAGAATGATAATATAACATATTTTATAATAGTTATAATGGACGTACGAGTAATGAATATAATAAAAATATAAAATATAAAATGTAAAGAAATCTATTTCCATCGTCGACGAATTCAAATTAAGGTACAAATAACGAATATAGTTAAACCCCCTTTTTTAAATTAAGATTAATGATATTTAACCATTTAAATTTTAAATCCTCGAAATGCACTGTATCGTTTATATTGTCATTATTATTTTTTTGTCGTTCAGTAAATAAAAGCCAATTACAAATTAAACGAATAATTTTTAAATCATTTTGTTAATATTTTTTCGTATTGATTAAATATTGAAAATTTCGATTATTAATACTTGTTGTAACCTAACTATAATATAATATTATCCATAACATTTATAACTAATATTATTTTCCTATTAGGTATAACTAGGTACCTAGTCAACCTTTGGAATACTACATGTCTATATATTTCATATCTTTATGGAGCGGTTATGTTAGAAATAAACGACGTATAAATTCAACTTGTATTCTTAAGAAATTATTTCTGTTTTTGCATTGTAGTATTATACATTTATACATAATCGTAATTTTATTTGTTTATCAATATGTTTTTAAAAACGTATTAGGTATCTACAACGAATGTTTGTTGGTCATCGCCACTGTTGTGTTACTTTATGTCTTTATCCATTTGGCCGGCTACGCCTCTGTTTCCTGAACATTGCACATAGATATCGGCTTCATATTTGACATAGTGTGGTTAATATAAATTAATATGATATGTATATTACGTGACCCTGAAAAGTTATTGCTTCGATATCCGAATAACTGCTAAAAACCGTTTGTATTTTTTTTGTTACATTTATTATTATTCCGAATTCACTCGATTACCTTTCGAGTTTCGGTTAAAGCCTGCATTACATAATATAATATAGTAACTTCCACACATGTAGCAGATGAAATCGATTTTCTTGCAAACCGTAGGTACGCTTCTTAATCCTTATAAATATTGTTAGCGTAATATATGTATACCTACACTATACCTACCGTGTACTCTTTTATCATCATACACATGTAGTCTTATGACGGTAGGTATTGTAAAACATTGTATCTTCTTATATTCCTTAAATATAATATTCCATATTCTTATAATAAATATTTCTCAAAAAATAAATTTAAAATAATATTACCTTTAAGCACTATTCATTTCAAGTCTATTTCATTCCTATATTAGCCATTACCTAAATGATATCTATATATTTGCAGTGTTGTGAAGAAAAAATAGAACGATTGATGCAACGCTATAGAATAGTAGGTACTTACCTATAAATTAAGAGAATGCACAATGTTTTAACGGCACGAAACATGTTTCCATTTATCAAAAATTAGTGGTGGCTGTTAATTTATTTTAATAAAAAAAAATTTTTAATAAAAAAAATACCTGTAATATAAATCAAAGAAAATAATATATCCGACTATCCGAGGGCATATAGAAAGCTTTTTTTTTTGAGAAATTACAAGGATTTAAAAATGTCAAAAATTATATTTTGTACAACGAATTAATTAACGTCTTATTAAAAATAACAAAATAGAGCTTCGAAAAAATATTGATCTTTTTAATTTTGATAGTATCTGTTTTTTATATAAATCCACTCTAAAGACGATAATTTGTAAAATAAGTAAATATTTTTTTGTCTTGTGTGATAATTTGATATTGTAATATTATTATTTTCACTTTGTACTCGAATGCTGGATCACGGTAGATAGTTGCAGTGCCGTTATAAGACCTTTTGCAACAGATGAAAAAAAATTATTACCTCCTACTCTGGACTACCCATGAAGGAAATGAGATATAGATCTTCATGACATTTTTAGATTTTAAATAAAAAAAAACCTATTAGAAATATAAAATATGTTTTTTTTTTAATAATTTCATGAACTCTCATCCATTCTATAAAGCAAAATTTGAGTGTATTATACCTACCACTATACCACTCAAGTCCTGCTTATAATTATTCATAATAGTAGTTGTTATTTTTCACATGATTATAGGTACTTCATGCCTCATGGATCATAGATTTTCATATTATCATGAAAAAATTAATGAGTACCTAACTCATGAATATTTATTTTTGAGTATAGTATTATTAATCAAAACCAAAATTTACTATCATACTTTATTTTTAAATAATTCTATTTGAATAAAGTAATGATTGGAGTAGGTATTACATAATACAAAATTATATTCTAACATAAAGCCCAATAATTTAGGTAATCAGGAAAAGAAACAGGAGAGACATACCAAAGTTAAACTAATTATTACCTGCTTTAATAAAGTATAGTTATTATTTCGTAATATTATTTTCGTATTTGATTAATACTATAGTCTATAATTATATTATACTAATATAAATCCGTTTTCATTTATCTAAATGCATAATAAATAAATAAAATATATTTGATACCTAGGTACTGTAAACTGTTACTGTTGAAAAGAAAATATTGCATAGCAAATTAGCAACACATTTATCAATACAAAGTAGTAAATACAAGTGAATAATTTCCTCTTTTTTTTACAAAAAATATTACCTAATCAAATATATCTAATATTATTTAATAATTAAATTTAATTAATATAGGTATACTTGTGTAAACTGTATATTATTAAAATCAATTAATTGATTATTATTTATATTTTGTAATTTACACAATAATACAATATATCCAACAGTTTTTTAGTAGGTAGTACTATGATTTAAATGTTTCATTAAAATTAAAATTAGTCTGAAAAACAAATTATTCATACTTCTATTTGGTAAAATTGTTGATAAAGTTAGGTACCTACCTACCTATTTTTATTTTACTAAATAGTAAAATGTTATACATTATTTCACTAAGCTTTAATAAATTCATGGTTTTACACAACATTTTGAACATTATTAAAATGCAAAGTTAACAGCAATTTTCGCCATTTCGTTGTGCATATTATAACGACATAAATTTAGAGCCCTAATTATAACATAGGTAGGTAAATTGTAAGCATATTTATTCTATGTGTAAAATATATTAAATTACGTATAATTACTTTCAACTATTGAGGTTTTTATATAAACTTGCCTTCTGCAGTTTTGTACAATCTTACAATGTTTTTTCTTTTAAAATATGTACCTTGTTTCCAGTTTTGATAAACACTTTTTTTCAGTCATAATTAAACTAATGTGTAATAATAAATATGGCCAACAACGCACAGTACCTACCTAATAAAGGAAATTCGGCGAACCTATGGACTGTGACTCAAAATTGTTGACTAATAATAATTATTATTATTATAATATGATTGCGGTTATCCACATTATATATAACTTATGTCTACGGTCTACCTTTAATCACCACAAATTTAGAAAATATATTAATAATTCTCGTTCGCTAATAAAGTCATAAACAGCATAATACAACATTATGGACACAATTTAAATTTTAAAAGTTCACAAGTGAACAAAATTTCAATCACAAAAAGTGGGCAAACGAAAAATGCCGACACTTGAGGCATTTTTCGTCATTGCCCTCCTTAAATGTGGTCCTGAGTAAGTAAGTCACTAAAAATAATGAAAAACATTTTATATTAAAATATAACCTTTTTTGCCAGCATAATCAAGTCTATAAGGGCATTAAGGGCGATATTGAAATAACATATCTTTGCATTATTTGGTATTCGTACTATAATATATAACCCTTACATGCCCAACGTAATAATTGAATAATAAAATTCCAATATACAATAAAACTGTATTTGGAGAGTTGGCACCCATAGGCTACATGACTTTGTTGATTCTAAAATTAAATTCCATGAAAATTCAAAAAATTATTATTGATTTTTTAAAATTTTTATTAATCGAGAATACTTTTCGTGATGTTTGAGATTATGTTATCATTTTTCCCAACTTGGTTTAAAAATTTAGATGTGCTTAGAGTACCTACTTATTTGGGAATTAGAATATTAAAAGAAAATAATACTTTCAAGTTTACATTTTATGTAATGCAGGAACGGTTTTGATATTATCTTATTGATATTTATTGTTATGAGTTTATGACAGCTGTTGATCAAAGTGGCTACCAAATGTTAAAAAAAATCGTTATGAATTATACCTATATTACATGATGTATCAATATTTTTTATAAATAAACTGCAAAACTACATTTTCGAAACTGAAATGGTAAAGCTGTGGGATTGGTCATGACTTCATGAGAATAACCAGACATCGTGCTTAAAGTTTACCGCTATTCCCTTGTAATTAGAAACATCAATAATGACCGAACGACTAAATTAATTAATCTGTAAATGGTCTTTGGAGAAAAAGTCATTACTTTTTGACGATACAAAAAATAATAAAAAGTTGTGTCCTATTCAAATTAGGTATACAGTCGGTTGACAGATTACATGGTCAATATCGAAAAAGGTCTTATTGGCAGACAACCAATGGGGCCTACAGTATCATGTAGCCGACAAAATCTAATATAATATAATAATTCTAACAATATTTTGCACCATTCATTTTGTTCTTATATCAGTGCTTATCTAATCCACTAAACTGAAACATAGATTAAATATATGAATATATATTTAATCTATGACTGAACCGAATATATGTATTGCAAAATAGCAAAATACCACAAAAACCTGTTAAGGGGATTGTAAGCCATGATTTTTTGTGTCTGTCAATTACATGCAAAACATAGAAATTTAGACGTTTTCTATTTCCAACGTACCGAATTAATGCGATCAGAATTTTGAAAACTGATTTAAATTCGTCGTTACGTTTACTTTAGATCGACTTTCCCGCTTTTTTTATTTTGTCCCTCAATATTTCACAAAATAGAATTAAAGGAATTAGAAACATAAAAATCAACAAAAGTTAATTTTTAGGAATGTTGAGTGCAAAATTTAAAAAGAGTAGGAAAGTCGATCTAAGTAGACTTAACGATGAATTCAAATCAGTTTTCAAAATTGTTATCGCATTAATTAATCGATCGGTACGTTGGAAATAGAAAACGTCTAAAATCCTATGTTGTGCGAGTGATAGACAAAGACAGAAGACCGTGGATTACAATTTATTGTCTTCTATAACTTTGGTATCTTTTGTATCCTACGCCATAGATTAAATGTATACATAAATTTGTATATTTAATCTATGCCTACGCTTACTTACACGATATTCATGATAACAATAATTACTACTGCATTCACAGTATGGCAAATAAAACTATAAAATGCTAAGCTATTTTAAATTTCTAAATTTTTTATGATTTTGAATTTTAACTATTTTAGATTTTAATATTTTTAAGGTACTGGTTTGTTATAGCCCCGCTGCAGCAAGTGAAAACTTTATAGCCCCGCCACTCAGGTTTGCTATCGCCCCGCCATTCATATATATTAAAAATGTTCATTTATTGACGATATATATATAAAATATTTAAAAAAATTTAAATTAAAAAATTGATTAATAATAAATATAAAACAGTGATATAATTAAAAATATTCATTTATTGACGATATATTGATAAAATATTTAAAAAAAATTTAATTAAAAAATTGAATAATATTCCGGCATTTATATTGGGCACTTGTATTAACAGATCCTTAAAATTCATTTTAATGATGATGTATGAAATGCGAACAAATACGTACTGTGATCGATATTACTGTTTGATTGGTATAATATCGGATTATTATATTATTGATTATTTGTGATAATGCTTGTGATAAATGTGTGGGTACCTAATAGTTATGGTACGTATTTTCCGTATTTTATATTTACACGAAGTATTTATGTATATATATATATATATATATCGTCAATAAATGAACATTTTTAATATATATGAATGGCGGGGCGATAACAAACCTGAGTGGCGGGGCTATAAAGTTTTCACTCGCTGCGGCGGGGCTATAACAAACCAGTACCATTTTTAATTTTATGCTAGTATGCTACAAAATACAATTTTTTCTTAATTTTTTATTTATAAATATTTCGTTTATTTTTATTAATACGTACAAAATAAGTTTTATTTTTAATAAAAGAGTTTATTATTATTCATTTATATTGATAAATTTTTATTTATCCGACTTATCAGCCGTCTGCCTGATATGTTTTCGGTTTATAGGCCGTAAGATACCGTAGTGCTACTCAGCAAACGATAGGTTTAAGAATCAACTCATGACCGCGTCAAATAATAATGTGCGCGCGATGTGTGTCACATGCTGTTTATTGATAATAATAACAAGCCGTGTTGTACATGGATACATAATATGACTAATAACAAGTGCCAATACGCTACATAGTACATTATAGTCAGCTTCGAGTGTGTAGGTAATGAGGCCGAATTTATTTTCAATCATTCCGCCGCACGATGCCCCAACTGTGACACGTTGTCGTGGTTACGCGCGCGCGCGAGAGCCCGTCGTCCATATTATGCCATATTATCTGCGACTACTGCGAAAGATGATTCCCAAGCCGTACACCGCAATTCGTGACCTACGTCATAGGCGCGACAAACCCTACGTACCTCAGGGGCAATATTGAATAATAATATAAAACAAATTTAGTAAAAAAAAAAAAAAAACGGTATAGCGCGTAGGTACATCAAATATT
The DNA here is from genome assembly GCA_025469195.1 of Chaitophorus viminalis. Taxonomy (NCBI): domain Eukaryota; kingdom Metazoa; phylum Arthropoda; class Insecta; order Hemiptera; family Aphididae; genus Chaitophorus; species Chaitophorus viminalis. The sequence goes on along the minus strand of JAIPRK010002356.1, from coordinate 10,311 downwards.
GAATAGCTAGACCAGCTAGGAGGAAATTGTATGATTATTATTTATTACATATCATTCGATCCCGAACTATACTTAATACCGTAAACGTGTACATAAACATAATATATGCTATGGTCAACTTCAGGCCAACCTAACAATAACAAGCATGCGTTTAGATACCAAACTAAAAAAATAAAACATAATTTGATACGTACTTTTTTTTAATAAAAAAGTTCATTTAAAAGCTCTTTTTGGAACAGTCCTATAAGCATTGGCGGTTTGACAATTTTAATTGACCGGGGCAAGCCTAAAATATTTCACCCGCCACTGCACAAATTTGATATTTAACCAACAAAAAATAAATTTTTGGTCGAGTTTTTACAATTATTAGTGTTATAATATATTATTATTTACTCATAATTAAAAAGCGAATTTTTAGATTTTTATACATATTTATTGGCTTTATGCAGCACAATGAGTATGAAAAATATGGACAAAATATCCATTAGTGTTTGTAGAAAAAAATTTATTTTGCATATTATAGCATTAATATCAATATTATAAATGATGACTACCACACCGGCCACACCAACTCATGATTTTAAATGAGACAAAACATCGGTCTTTTGCATGTTCATGCAAAAGACGGCATGTCTTTGCTTATAAGAATTAAGAGTATTTAAAAAATGTAATTGGAATAAGTAGATAATTGAAAACTATCTGAACTATAATCTGAAATGTATAAGATCCCGATAAATTGAAGTAACAACAAAAAAGGTTTACCTAAAAAAATATTACATTTTGTCAACTTCATGATTAGGTATTTATTTTTTAAGATAGACACTCTACTAGAATATGAAGAATTAAAACATCCAAATTTAATATATATTTTAGATTTTGAATTTTATATTTTTCAATGAACAAATTCTTTCTAGCTATAGTCAGTGGTGTATTAGTAAATATATTTTTGGGTATACGCACTATTGAACTATATTTTAATCAAAAAAATTTTTTCTCACTGAGCTCGAAATAAGGAATAACTACCAATTACATTACCATACAAATTTCAAAAAATGTATTTTAATCTTCACTTTTAGAAGTTTGTATGAGTTTGTATGTAAATAACATTTTAACTATTATTCAAATTCTAGGTATTAAAAAAACAAAAAAGCTAATTCTAGTTTGTTGGTAATTTGATTTATTATTACTATTATCTATTAAGAATTTATTATTTTATATATTTAAATTACAAATTATATTACAAGTATACACATTAACCAAAAAATGGATTTTCAATTATGATTTATCAATATTGCAGTAAGTTGTTCTTAGTGAGTATACGCTCATATTATATGGGTACTGACCTGCGTATCGTTTATTTTTCAAAAAGTATACACTGTGATTGACAAATACATTATGGGTATACACCGTATACCCCCATATATCCTCCAATACACCACTGGCTATAGTCCTTAATTTGATAAACCATAGAATTATTACTTAGTAGTTTATCTTTAGAGAAGTTATTCATATGTGTTAAAAAGTTAAAAATATGATGCTAATATGCACTGAAATAATTTTAAATTACTTTTAATAATTAATATTCAATTTATAACTGGTAAAACATGCCCAATAAATGCAAAGACCTGAGAATCATTAAAATCAAAATAAAAAGTATTATTGAATAAATATTTTATTCCTAAGATATATCAGCTAATAAAATCAATTATTAGTTACATTAAATGATATAGAAAATACATATTTTTTATTCCTATAAAATCTGTTATGATAAATTATCTTAAATTTTTACCTCTGTAAAAGAGCTTTATGCAGGCAAACATTTATCTGATAATTTAAATTCCACTTTTTGCAGTTACACAATACAACGCATCATTGATTTGGCTAATATGTCCCTACCATATTATATAAAACAAAATTATATTTATATACAATTGGTAAGTAAGCATTTTAATTTTAAATTTATTTAACTTTACCAAACAATAATATTACAATAGAAATTGCTGAATTTAATCAAATTCATTTTAAATTTAATAAAAAAAAGTAAAGTGGCACTGTGGCAGTAAAATATTATTTCCTGTTTATTTAAATGTTTTTGTAACCCACCAACACAATGGTAATAAGCAAAATTTAAATCCTTTAGGAACATATTATCTATCTAATAGAAGTATAATACAAAAATAACAGCACAATGATATTGTCATAATATAATATTATAATATAAAGCACTATACACTAAACAGAATCATTATTATTAGAATATTATAATAATGCACCAATAAGTAATATTTTATAATTTATCTATTGTAATATCTATGTGTTTTAACTTATTTGTGTACAACAAATAAAAATAACCTACTAAAATACAACGCAGATCAAAATAAGTAAAAAAAAAATAATAATAAAATAATACAATTTTAATTATATAATAGATAGTAATAATAAAAATTATATAGGCCATACAATTCATCACATGACAGTAAATTATTTGTAGTTGTTTTTATTATATATCATATATATCATAAGCATAAATTACTGGCCTAAATAACAATAAATGTATTAATCAGAATGTATTCGATAAATTAATTATGTAATAACTCATCAAGATACAATAAATATTAAATTTTAGAGTTTTGGGTATGTTAATAATTGTGGTACAATAAATTGGGAAATAGTTAGATGAATATAATAATTTATAATAATATTTATGGTTTAACATCTAGTTTCATACAATCCACTGCGCCCAATATAACGAACCCATTTGACAACATCATGATCAGAATAATTCAATTTTGGTTCAAATACTTTTAAATACCTGACTTTGAATCCAGATGGTGCAAATGGTACCTCAAAGTTCATGGATATAGGTGGTCTAGTCCATTTTTTCTTAGTGTCAGTCTCCAGAAGATCAATTTCAGCTGATAATTGTGTTTCTTTCATACCTGCCATTCTTTTGATTTTCCATACAATTGCATTATCTGAAGCCTTGTACTTGGCTTTACCTTTCAAACATAATAATTGGACACCAGCAGTATTCAACGGAGTGGGTATTTTCACTTCAATTTTCTGACCCAGCAATGACGGTTTGAAATTAGATTTCAATACAGCTTTTACTTCCATACGTGTACGGCCTACTTCACGCACCAGAGGTATTACTCTAAATGGCAGCGATATATCTTTGGTTGTACGGTAGCGCATTAATTCAAATTCACCATCAGGTGGAATAAAGCTAATGGAATGTTCGGTTTCAAATTTTGAAAGTTTTACACATTGATGGAATTGACAGTCATCAATGACAACAACAGGTTTGCCGGATGCAGTTCTCGAGCTAGTGTCATCAAGGATCTTGGTGCCCTTGGATTCCATTACAATTTTGTCATTTATACCAAACTTGCACTCGGGCATGCCACTTAAGTAGGACTTCATGAGTATACGGCCAGCTACGTGGGCGGATAACACTTGACCTTGGGGCGACATGAGCAAATTGACATACTCGAGTACATCAAGGAACAGTTCGTTACGTCTGTACTTGATGCCCTCACGACGCCAGCCAATCTGGCCGGTGACCTGGGACGTGATCTGCATCTGCTCCTCTTTGCTCTGGGACTTGACTCCCGTCTGCGTGATGAACGTCTTTAGCACGCCAGTGTCACAGTTCTGTGGATAGCCGAAGTCAAGTATCTCGTCCAGTAACTCGTAGATGAGCACGAAGTTGTTCTTGATGTTCTCCTCGTTAATCTTACCGAAGTACGATTGCATGACTTGTGTGAACCGGATGAGGAACTCGAACACCATGGCACCGTTGACGTTCTGTTTGGTGACGGCGGCCAGCCAAATGTTGGCACGGCGGATGTGGAAGAATGAGGTGCGCGCGATGTTTGTGACGGGCGACCGGACCTGCTGACGGGCGTGTATGACGTTCACGCGGAACGCGTCCACGGCGTTGCGGCCGATGTCATCGCGGTAAACGCGCGATATGAGCACCTCGCCCTTGTGGTTGTACATGAAGAGTCCGCCGATCATGGTGGCGGCGGACGGAAGGCAGGCGAAACGACTGGTGACGAGCACGAAAGAGACACAAAACAAACGCCGGCGGACGGGGCGCGAAAAAAATGAATTAAACCGATGTCACGGCGCGTACCTGGTGAACGGAGGAACTCGGGAACCCAGACCTGGACGATATGGTCGTTCGACGGAAATGTGCACGGCGCGTACAAACACGTAGACGACGCCTACGAAAATATTATTTTGTTTGGGAAATTTTTATTTATTCGTCCGTTGTGCGCTCCTTCCTCCTCTTGTCATCCACTGTGCTGTTTTGTTCGCAGTTCGCGCGACCAATCGATCGGCTCTGCGGACGGCTACTCGGCGTTTTGTCGCGTTATCATCGCAAGTCACGTCGCGTTATCCCGTGCCCGTGGAGGCAAACCGTCATGGCAACGCCGCGCTCGGAGGCAAACACGTCATGGCAATGCCGCGCGCGATGATAAACCGTACTTTCTTACGTTCGTAACGTGCCCAATCAATCGCGACGCAAGAATGATAGTGTACAATGTCTTACATAAACGCAATGCAAAACTGTTGTTTATGATAACGAATGCGATTCGATACTAAAGTTAACAACATTACGAAGCGTTTTCTTTGTTAGAAGTATCGACATCTCGTCTACGAATCGATTCTATTATTTTCGTCGACCGACGCGTACTTAACATCGCAGTCAACAAATGCCTGATTCCACTGTTTTGGTATTGTGTTCAAACGTTGATTGTATTAATACATAATACGTAGGTACGTGCTGTATTTATAAAATCGAAATTCTACGTTTCCAGTGTATATTGAACACATCTCTTTTACGAACAACGTTATAATTTCTATTACACAATGGTAAGAATAAGCTAGGAATATTTCAAGTTTATTTATTCTGTAGGACTTCACGAATAAAACTAATTATGTTTCAGTTTTCTTTGAGTTTGTTCAATGACATGCTCCGACCATTCAACACATCATATAGATGTTGGTCGGTGTCTATGCTTCCGGGCACTGAACGAGAAGACGTAGAACGTGGTGGAAAAAGTACTAGTCACTTTGTTTTATTTGAGTTTTGCAATATTGTTCTAACTAAATAATTTAATGATTTCAGTTATAATGCCCCCGTCGGCTTTGGAAATGTTGACCCGGTTAAATATCAACTACCCCATGTTATTCAAACTTACCAACAGGAAAAAAAACAAAGTTACACATTGTGGAGTATTGGAGTTTATTGCAGATGAAGATAAAGTGTACATTCCATATTGGGTATGTATTTTTGTATAAATTTTAACTACAATTAATGCATATACCTACGGGATGTTTTATTATTATTTTTTTTGTTTAGATGATGAGAAATCTATTTCTTGATGAAGGTGATATGGTTCAAGTTGAAAGTGTTTCATTAGAAGTAGCTACATTTTCAAAGTTCCAACCACAAAGTTCTGAATTCCTTGATATTACTAACCCAAAAGCAGTTTTAGAAAATTGTTTACGGAATTTTGCTTGTCTTACTACTGGTGATATCATAGCTATTAAGTACAACCAAAAAATTTATGAAATGTGCGTCTTGAAAACCGAACCAGGTAATGCTGTTAGTATCATTGAATGTGATATGAATGTGGACTTTGCTCCCCCAGTTGGTTATAAAGAGCCTAATATAAAAAAAGAAACTTCAGAAGAAATGATGGTTGATCCTGCGGATTTAATGCCAGAACCAACTGGTTTCATGGCATTCAAAGGTTTAGGCGTTCGATTAGACGGCAAAAAAAGAAAGGATAATGCTGATGATCAGTCAAATCAAGTAAAAGTAGCCTATCAAAGAGGTATACCTGATTATGATTATACTGTTGGAACTATACAGTTTATAAGAAATATCCGTCCTGTGAATAAAGACCAAGAGGTAATTACTTTAATATTTAATTTATTATAGCATTTTTAATTGTTTTACATAAAAAAAATATTTAATATCATTAATTCTGTTAAAATGAATAAAAATTTCTCTATTTTAACAAATATGATCTAAATCTTGGCAATACAAAATATAATCCATGTTTCAGAATGAAAATGAAGATGGATTTAAAGTATTTGGAGGATCTGGATCTGTACTAAAACCCAAAACCAAGAAGAAATAAAAATTATTTTCTAATTTAAATCTTGTACATATTATTTATGTTAATATAAAAGTATTTAGTATCAATACTTAACTTTTATTATTATTGAAAACAAATATTAAATAGTTAAAATAAATCATGGATTCAGAAAAAAATTTAATATTTAATCTTTATTTATTTATTTTTTATTTTTTTGTGAGAATTAGTTTAATTTAAATTTAAATTAAACATTGGAGAATGGAAAGGGATTGAGAGTTATAACCTGAGCTAGAATTTATATGCTGATAAAAATAATGAAATATTTGTTTTTCTTTAAAAAAAAAATTTACAAACATTTACACTTTCAATGTTTTCAATTAATACATATGAAAATATAGGTATGAAAAAAATTATTTATACAAATCAGTATTAAAATGCCCATTTTATTATATTATAATTAATATTTAAAATATGTGTTTACATGTGACGACCAAATATTTTTTTCAATTGTCGAAAATAAATAATTGACGATTGCTGGAGCTCATTTCAATATCATGATGTTGGTGCATGTTTTAACTTAGACATTTTTACTGATGTTAAATTGGAGTTGATATTGTGAATCTCTGTCCAATTGACCATTTTATAATAATTATTACTTAAACAGTTTAATTTTGTCTATTACTCTAACCGCAACAATTATTTGATAACATAAAAGTTTCTTTATAGTCAAAAAATCAGGTTTTATTCTAAATAATTAGTTTAATTATTGTGAGTTAAAATAAAAAAAATATGTGTTAATCTCAATGTATAGTGTATACAAAATTAATTATTATAGAATTATATTGACATCAATGAATAACGACTAAAACTTAATTTGGATGTTACAAAAAAAAAAAAAACCTATTGCAAACAAACCTAGTCCTGTTTATAATCATGAAATACACAATATTTTGTTCAACATATTTATATTTTTAAATTAAAAATATTTATCTTCACATGTAACGAGGATTGAAGACATGGAAGTATTAACAAGAAAAAGAATTTGCATTAAATAAATTTATAAAAGAATCAAAAAACAACCAAGAAATACCCATGAGGCTATGCAGAGTACATAATATGAGTAGAGTGAACAATAGTGAGATAATTTTGATTGCCAATTGTGTACACATCTTATTTCATTCAAAGGTTTTTAAGTAATTAACTGGATTGATAAGAATTAGTTAAAACTTATCAATACTTGAAAATTTATGCCATTTACTGACAGCTGAATGAAATATTTTTTCCATCTAGTATTTACTACTATTTACAATTGATATTTGACATACGATAAAATTACATTTCACTTTTGGTATGGAAAATAACAAATTCACTTTGTAAGAACACAATTATTAACAGTTTTCTGTAACTTATTAAATATTTAAACCTGTGGCGGCGTGACAAGGGTTCTATGAGACCCGGGTCTCATTACTTTTCGAGTGGGTGGGTGGGTGGCTCGTATAAACAAATATACACAATAATAAAAATTTATTAAATTAATTACAGCAAACAAAAAAAAATTATTTTATCCAACAATTTTCTGGGGTGGGTGGTCCCTCAAACTGTTTTGGTCTCACGAATGAAAAATGTTCACGCCGCCACTGATTTAAACAATTTACTGATGACCATGATTAAAGATTTATATTCATATAAAGATGTTAATCATCTTTATTCGTGCTGTTGAGTGTTGACTGTTTGGATGTTTCAAACATTCACTTGATAGAATTTCAGTGCAATAATTGTTATCTCTGGACTGTGGTTATCATATTAACAGTAAAACAATTCTCATTGCGTCTCATATCTTATTTTGGTGCTGGATTATGTAAATCAGGGAAATACCAAATATTGATATATATCTCATTTCTTAGGTCGTGTGTCTAGTAACAGATTATTTTTTATATATATATATATATATATTTCTATGGTATAATTATTTATGAAGACTCTATCGTCTAAAATATATAAATAAGCAGATAGTATACTGATAATAGTCAACAAATATTGTGTTGATATCTTATATAGGTAAATATGTTAGTTCAGTTTTACTGGAGATGAGAATAAAAAATAAGCAATTAATCGTTATATAAAAATATGCTTAATAAAATCATCATAATCGAATAACAGATTTGTCAACAAATTTCCTCATACGAAATAATTATACTAGCAATTGAAAAAAAAAAATGTTTTAATAAAAATTACAACAATAAATTATTATTTACATTTTATATGGTACCTAAATACACTAATTTACAATTAATTTACGTATTTATTTAATTTTGAATCATTTTATTTACGTCAGTGTTTTCGTTTTATTTTTAATCTTTTTATTGATCAAAAGAAACTTTGGCATTTATAGTGTCATTCGTTTATATACTTACTTGAGAATATTCAAGAGGTACGTGCTATTTTATTTTAAGAGTTTCAATTACATAAGTTACCTTTATACTTTCAACTTTGATTTCCTTTTTGATGATATTTATGTTTGATTGGAAATCGGGTTATAGTGTTTCTCTTAGTTTTTGAGGTATGTAGTGTTCGTTTCTGGATTCGTTATAATTTTGGCATTCTATTATACGTTTCACACGATTCACATATTGGTAGTGGATCGTTTTTAGCCATAATATGGTTGTTTTGAGAATGTGTGTCCTATTCGAAGGTGATTTTTATGGTTTTTTCCTTTTAAGACTTACGTCTTGCCATTTATGAATATTATTTTTTATTTTACTGAGTTTGGTGTATTGTTTTTTCCAGTGGTTTAGCAATTTTTATTTCTAATATTTTTTATATCTTTCTCATTGTCTGCAAATGTGCTGATGCTCAGGATTAGTTTCTGACTTTGGCTTCTTGCCTCTTGGTCTACTTTTTTATTTTGTTTAAATATAATACATTTACTTACTACTACTAGTATAAGAAAAAAATATTTAGAACTGTATGTTATATAATGTATAAATAAGTAATAACTTGTTGAATTATACAAGAATTATGATTGGTTTAGTTTAATTTACCTATTAATTAATTTCAATAGAGTTGTAATGTATCCATTTTTGTTCATTGTAAATAACAATTTCTATAGTAGATATTTTTCAAAATATTATTAAGTATACAGTAGACACTACGTATTTTATTATAATTATTATTATTGTTATTATTCATCTATTCATCATTGATCCAATTAAACAATCTGCAGTACCTACCAGAAAAGCAATAAGCACCATCTAATAATATAGGTAATTAATTATTTTATAATATATTACCTAAACTCCGCATACAAGGTTTTTTTTTTACACCTTAACTCTGCACATAACTTTTTTTTCAACCACCCTAATTCCACACATATTTTTTATTGTTTAAATACAATATTTTATGTTATTAAAAAAAAAAAAAACATTTATATCAATTAAATTAAATTTATTTTTTAAACTAAAAACTAATTATCTAAGAAAAATAATAATAATTAACACAATTTACAATAAACATAATATGTCATTATGATGTAAATTAAAACTATGTATTATTAAGTGTTATTAAATGATGCTAAACTTTTTACAAAATTATACCTATCAATTTGGCCGTTGTTATATAATTCAATTTTTTTATTTATAAATTCCATATTGATTTTTGTTTACTTGTAATAATCCTACTTTCATTATTATTAGTAAAATTAATTCGTATATAAGAATCCGTATGTATACCTAATAAGTTTTTAATGAAGACTGAAATATTTTGATGTGCTGAAGTAAATATTTGTGAGTTTTTTCATGCCAAATTTGTTGTTTTCTCCAGTGTTGCTTCTTTTTTGGCCCAAATACTGGGTGGAAATGTTGCATTGGTTTTTGCGATGTTTTTTCTAAGTGATCATTTATTTTAATTCGTGCATCCTTGGGTTATTTATTTCCTTAGATATTTCAATCAATTTTATTCCATGTGGACTTTCAGTGTTAAAAATATTTTTAGAATGCGGAGCTACGGTGCATGCGGAGTTATGGATTTTCAAAATAATTTTATTCATGCGGAGCTACAGTGCCTCCATTTTATAATTTATTTGTTTCTATTTTTTAGATTCTGAACGGAGTGATGGAATCTATTGGTTTTACAATGATGTGTGTTTTTTTTTTTTTTTTTGTGTCTGAGGACACGATTTTTGGTAGTAAAAATGCTT